>JAACJT020023064.1:0-26532 GCA_009936485.2 Gymnarchus niloticus | reverse complement strand
ACTATGTAAAGCGCTTTGTGACCGTGCTCCGTGTTAAAAGCGCTATATAAATAAAATTGAATTGAATTGAATAGTTGAATTTTAACATGGGCATGGGAAGCAAAAGAATAACCTGTCACATGACCACTATCCACGTGACCACTCGAGACCACAGGACATAAAGAAACGGGGGGGTAGTCCTTCCATCCATCTTACAATTTTTTTGTTATGAACAGAGTAGCAGGGAGATCCCAGGCAGCATTGAGCACAAGGCAGAGGCATACACTAAAGAGGATGTCAGTCTATCCCTGGGCACCTGCACACAGACACTTACTACAGGCAATTTAGAGGTGCCATTTCATATAACTGCATGTCTTTGGACTGTGAGAGGAAAGCCGAATGCCTAAAAGGAAGCCTCACAACACTAAGAGGACATGCAAACTTCACATACACAGAGTGGAGACAGGGTTCAAACCCCTAACCCAGGAGGTATGAAGTAACAGCACTGTGCTGCCCAAGATGAAGAGTCATGAGAGAGAAAAAGCAGCTAAAAGCATTGACAATTCATCTATGCTCAATTCATTTTTCATGAGTATTTCATAAAATTTATATGAGCTTTTGCATTTTTTCTTCAAGTAGGGATAAATTCTGTGCCAAAACCGCACTTTAAGTTCCATTATCGTGTGTGTTAACGAGTTACCGCAGTGTTTATTGTTGCTGAATCTGTAAAGTGTGGCATCCACAAAGTATTACGTTTCTGCTTTGTGCTGAACCAATTCTGTCTGTCTAAAAAGGGATCAGAATGTCGGTGCCAAACGTGGTGGTTCCAGCATTTCAGAAACCGTCACCCCCCTGGGATTTTCACACGTTTCAGTGGATAGAATCCACGTTGAATTGCACTAAAAACGAAACACAGCCAATGGGAGTGCTGTGGGGCACAAACATGGTGTAAATGAGAGAGGTCAGAGGAGAAAGGCCAGACTCATTAAAGCTGACAGGAAGTCTACAGGTGCAAAGACCATCTCAGTAGAACAGTGGTGTACAGAAGGGCAACTCCAAACAAATAACGCATCTACCCTTGAAGCAATTATGCAGACAAAAGTGGCCTCCACCTGCTATTAGCTAGGTTCACCTAATGTAATGACCACTGAGTGGATTTTTCAGATAAATAAATTTTCTATACATTTTTTTAATGGTACTTGTTCAGAGAAATGCATTATAAAGCTATTTATTTTAACCACTTACAATGCCGACATAAAAGATTGCATTCTGAGAATGTATGTGTGCATGCAGGCATGTGCGGTGGGAAGGGGAGGCTGGAGGTACCCGAGCACCTGCCATTTTTGCAATTGTAACCCAAAGTTGGCCTGTGAAATTCCTCCTCCTGGTCATTTGTTTTCTGCTGGCAGCACCCCCTGGTTGCTCATTTCTCTGATGACCCCCTCCCCCCACACCACCCCTTCTACCCCAGGTCCCCTCATTTAAAGGTGCTGGGTGCTCCTTATTTTTCATTCAACACCTGCCCCTCAAAAAGTCTCTGGGCTACCCTGTATGCATATCTATGTGGCCAGTCAAGAAAACCTCTGTATGATTAAACAGCTACCAGAACTGTAATGCATTTTGTGAGCGCCGTGATACATAGATTATTAACAGAAATGTTCCACAGAATATTCTAAATCAAAACTAATTTATGTGAATTGTCACTCAGTTTTGGAGTTCCGAAAATATAATCAGTGCAATAAGACTCACTTTCCGCTGTTCAACAGTTTGCAAAATTTCAATTTTGTTTTGGGCTCATTAGACAGTAGGAAATTATATAAAAAATAAGCATCAGCTGGCTGTGATTTTCAGTAGAGTGAAAAGATGGTAACAGAATCTGTGGAACTCCTATCTGTTAAAGTCTCACATGAAACTGTCAAATCCTCAGTAAAGCAGTGGTAATTAAGTATATAAAGTATATATCACTGACAATAATCTAGGGTAGAGAGAGAATGCAGACTTCATTAGAGCTACAATCTTTCAGGAAACAGGATGACAGCTCTCATGGGGCGGGATATCACCCGAATGGCAGTTCCATATATTGCAATAGGCCATAGCATAAAAAAAATGACGATTAGCACTAGACAGGTGATGTGTCAGCGGTATTTGCAAGCACTTGTGTTTTTTTGTTTATATGCCTTGTTATCACTAGAATTTCAACTATCTTTCACCCAGTTCATTTACTGTAGCTATAAATCCCTATGGTTAAATTGTTATAATTAGGCAAAATACTGAGAGAGAGAGAGAGAGAGAGAGAGAGAGAGAAGATGAAGGTTGCCCCAGTGTCTTTGGAGGACAGTGATGTTATTCATACACTCTTCCTCTGAGGTGAATGTACACACTATCCCCCACAGACGTGGCCTCCCTCCCTGTCCACCGTCAGAAGCTCTGCAGTGCTCCGTTTTTTTTTTTTTCCCTTCGCCTCTTCCCTCTCGTTCCCCATTCACAATGCGGCATGGAGATGCGGCAGAGATTCGCTGGGAGTTACTACCCTCCTACACACACCCAGATGCCCACGTTACCTCCACCTCCCTGCGCCTCGCCGTTAACATGTTAGGTAGGGATTCTTCCATCCCTCTGACTGCGGGAACAAGGCCGTTATTAACTATTATGCATCTTGCCTTTCTCTTTTTCTACCTACAGTATTTAAAAAAAAAAAAAAAAAACGACTCCGCAACCCCACAGTCTGTCACTCATTTCCCCTACCACATGTCCAGATTCCTCCGAAACTAACAGTGTGGGACTGCAGAGTAAATGGTTTTATGCCTGCGGGGTCCCTGCATTGCCAAGGGCATTCAAGAGCTCCTAATGCTGTCCCTGCTAAGAGCAGGTCTGGGTTCCCCTAGGGGGTGTGTTAATTTTTTCACAGTCATAATTAAAGACCCCACACCATTATAAAAGCCGACACTACTCCAAAGCACAACCTCACATCCCCTCCATCTCCAGTTCTGCAGTAAGAATAAGACGGAACACGATCTCCAGAGCACTTAGTTGTTTTGCTATGTCATTCCTTACTGCCTGCGTCAGCTTGAGGTTAGCTGAAGCTTTTCAGAATGAGTGGGCTTTTTCTTTTTATAGCAACATGACCTGGCTTTTCTCAACCCTGCTCATATGCAGCCACATAAACAATAAGTTTGAGCTATTAACTTCAGCTAAGAGACTAATTTTAATAGCTAAGTAACAATCCTAGCAGTTTCTCTGGGCCTCAAGCCAGTTTATCATATCGAACCAGCAATTACTGCTGATCAAATCCTACTGTGAGGTAATACAAAACATTCATACCACTTGAACATGCAGGATTTGGGCTTTATTCACTTATACTGTGATGCAAGTGTTTGCATTCAGGACAGGAAATTTTGGATTATTTGTGAGAGGTCATGACTTCTACAGAAGTCAAATCTCTCAATTATTTTGTTTCGAAAGCACGGCTAAACCTTACATATCATAATTGAGGATAGTTTGCAGATCTCATTCTACTTCTTCTGTACCTCTTTAATCCATTTTTCACCACCACCTCTTTCACCCATTCTCTCCCTTCTCCCACCCCTGCCTTTTGTCTTTTTCTCCTCCTTCACATGTTCCTGTCTTTTTCCTGCTCCAGAAGTCATTTCCCACTGCCCTCCCACGTTGTCCCTGTCGCCGCCCAGGCTTCGCCTTTTCAGCCCCACCCACCCCCCCGTCTGTCTGTTACGAACCCAAAGTGTAGTGAATAATTACTCTCCCTCTGACCCCCAGGACAGAAGTGCTAACAGCAGGGCTTCCATCCTAGCTTACTTGTCTCGTGAGTCTCTGCGGGCACACTCAGACATTGAGGAAGCAATTTCATTTGGGGGAGCCTTTTAATAGTTCCTTAAAACAACCAGGCTCCACGGTATCCCATCCACTGCATTTATGTCCTCATTTTTTCCCCACTATGCATCTGGGCCATGATTTGATAGGTGCCCACCCAGAAAAAAAATAAAAAACAAAATGACCGCAGTAAACTTAGCAAATTAGCGTCATGCACAACCAATGCTGTTGGTTAGCAAAGTCTGAGCCTGACCAAACGGAATTAGCGTGACCCCTGCTATAGGAGAAATACTGCTGAGGTAGAAAGAATGGTAATTCCATTAAAGGACAACTGATGAGTTTTGTGATTTTGCTCTGTTTGTAGGCAATATGTCCTAAATCATTTTGCTTTGTAAACATCAGTGGATTAAATCCATCCTGGTGAAAGAATACTGTTTGTCATTCCCGCAAGACCGTCTGCCAGACCATCCTGTTTTAAAAAATACTCATACACAAGAGAAGGTACATTCACTTGGATGATGTGAACCTTTAAATACAGTATCTCATCAACGTACAAACCATGATGCATTTCAGTAACGATAGTAATGATTACAGTGGCACGTTTGTTTAAAAGTACAATAGGTAGAGAAAATTCAAGTGAAATAAAAGCATTTTAAATCTAGTGCAACATCTTAAATTTACTATTGTATTTTTATCTATTTTAGTTTTCTTTTACGTTTGTTTTGTTCATTAAATAATTACATAACAACATCCGATACTACTGAGGTAACAGCAGGGAAATTATAATGCAGAGTCCAAGTGGTTGCTTAACACCACTTAAATGACTGTTCATTTATTAACGGCCTCCAGTTCTGGCTGTAGCACACAACTGAAGCCTGCACTTAACGAAGGCCCGCTCTGACCGACTACATATTGAACTTTGTAATCCCGGAACTGTGTAACACCCCCATCTCCCCCCATATGTTGCAGTAACTGGCAGATCATCAACCGACAGATTTAACCCCTCCCCCATCAGCAATATGCCCGGTAACATTACGCAGCATAATTTCTGTAGACAATACTATAGCACTCAAATATGAGAATCCCCAAATTCCAACTCTGATTTCTAAACTGCAACCCTGAGATGTAGCTCAAGTTGAGCTCCTGATTAAGGTGTGTTGTGTGCCACACATACAGCCCAAGGTGATTAAACGCACAGACAGACAGACAGATCGAGACTAGATACTCTATTAATTCCTGAACGGAAATCCAACGCCGGTAACGATATGGTCCTTCGGGAGTATCTCCAGTTATACTGGGGCCATTTTTCTGTTTTCACTTGCCAGATGTTGTGGTTTCACAGCCAGTGCCCTGACAAGAACTAAGCCCCCTAACAAGGGATAAACAGCCTCACCACAAACATAGGCATGGGCCCGTGCCATGCTACTCACGATGCCCCCTCCTTCAGTTCTCTAAAAGGGGTTTACCTGCATTGCCCATGCATAGACACCTCCACAATGTCTGTGTGATGTAAACACCCAACACGTTCTTTTAATGAACTGCCTTAGGTTTGCTCACCTAACGGTTTTATGTCAGATTCTGTAATATTGCATGGGTTTACGTTTGGTTTTATCGTTTCGTTTCTTTGAAGGCACCAAACTCTTGCTCCATCGATATCATTGGAGAATGCTTCAAAGCTGCATGCATCTTGTGCCGGAAAGTTGGACTGATAACCACTCAGTCGTCCGTGAGTCCTTCACTCACGTCTCCGGCGTGTTTCATCCACAGGCACTTTCTCACGTGGAGGTCTCACGAATTTCTGCGATGGCGCAACATTACCCCGTCATGAGCTGCGTTACAGCTGTTAGTGCTTAATGTGGTAAATTTACTGCACAGAGAGCTTTGGCATCTACTATAGAGGTTACTTTAAACTGTTTACTGCTTCTTCTACTCAGAGTTCCCACTGCTTTATCTTTCAGTAACTAAAGCTGTACTTACACAGCGAGACTGTGTAAATCACACAATGGCTACATTAGCAGCATGTTACTGAGGGGGGGTAAACTTGCCAGTCTATGATGATCTGGCAGGTACTACAATGTATGGGTGGAGGCCAGGAGGTCACAGAGTCTGAGGAATATAAAAGAAATGGCTATGCTCAGGAACTGAGTGGAGGGTCTCTTATTGGATGGGGAGTACAATGCATGTAAGGTGTGGGAGGAGCAGTAGGCCATAAGAAATATTTAGGTAAGTTTTTCTCTTTTGTAAAAGCAGCTGCTGAGACACCAGAAAAATACATAGACTCTCTCCTTCTCAGGTTGTGTTTTCATTTCTGTCCTTCCCTCTCAGAGAGGGGCAAAGAGACAGATGAGGTGTGAGGAGACTCAACAGAGGGCAGCCACACTAGCGTCTCTGGGCAGTGCGGTGATTTTGACACTAATCCCGGTGTAGCCTTTCCATGAGCGCACAGGCCGACCGGCCGGAGAACAAGATTCTCGCAGACTGGAAAAGGGGAAAACACAGAAGGCTATCCTTTTTTTCACTAATACAAGTTAGCAACATGTCGTTATCCATCTGGGTAACAGAATGCCAATATTCTGTATGTTTATTTTCAAAGACTTAATATACTGTGTGTCAGAGTGTACACAGGATTAGCATCTTTGTCTGAATTACAGAACGAGGAGGCCAGGCATCCACAACCAGTTCTTTTGAATGTAATATCAGATAGCGTACAGTGCTGTTAAAATCTTCCACTCGATGCCATCACTGCACCACAACACCACACACCCTAACTACAAAACTCGACTGGGCTCACGGTGAAGCCTCACTGTCTGGAAGACACGGCATGAATTCTGCATTGTTTCCTGCATTGGCAAAGTCAGTGCACCTAGCCACAATTTCCTCTTTTCTGATTGGGCGTTTCGTGCAATGACTCAAATCTCGAGGGCACGGGAGATGTCCTTCTCTGGCGGCTGCCCTCATCTGCGAGGCCTCGGAGACTGCTTAGAACAGGAATTAATAAAGGAGAGTTCCCAAAAAGTGTGGCCATGTGAACCCTTAAACTCACTGGATTATTTTTCACACTTGCTCTACTAATGGGACAGCGTTTCTTAGTAAGTTATACTGACAAATTACAGCAGCCAGACCCATTTCTCTGTACTGTTTAATTTTTTTTTTTTTTTTTTGCAAATTCTGCAGCATGGAGGCGTGAGAGCCTTACTGGGGCTTGGCATGAGCCCAAGCAGCATCCACTCCGCCGCAGTGCAGGCCAGTTTGACAGTTCCTGACCTCCAGAGGTCCCAGGAACAACGGTGAACAATTCTGCATTTTTAATGACCTCAATCAGGGCTATTCAACCTGGGGTCCACGACACCCCTCAGGTTTTGTGCAGCGGCTGAATGTGGTTCACACAAATTTATCATAAATTGACAAAATGTCAGGATAATCATCCAGTTTCTGAGATAGATTTCTATGCCCTCCTCAGCAATTTTGACCAGGATAACTGGTTAGAAGATGGATGGATGGATGGATGGATGGATGGATGGATGGATGGATGGATGGATGGATGGATGGACGGGTAAGCATGCGTAAAGCATATTTTTACATCTTGTATCACAAATAAGAAGCTTAGATTTCTAGGTGCAAATCTCTGATCACAAGGTAAGCAACTTGGAAACCATTCTGTCACACAGTCTATAACAAAAAAAGGTTAAGAGTATCAGAAATTCCAAGTTAATCTATTACACTTCAGCTGGTCCACTGTTCTCTCAGAAGTTCCCTCAAAAATCCAATTTAATTTCATATCTTTCATTTATTCCCATGTAATGTTTTCAAACTCCTGCTACACTTTATACAAATCAGCTGTTTACAACACAAAACCTCTGCACATTGACTGGTCTGGTCAGAGGGCGAAAAGCACAGCGGAGCCCATTTGGGAGTAAATCAGCCCATTGTTTGTTTTTGTTTATTTTCATTTATTTTTTTATTCACACGGACTGCCAGAACAATAGCTTCATGAAGTTCTTTTGATGAGGGAATTCATTCCTCTGCTTTTTTAGTAAATATATTCACACATCTACTGAGGGTACCAAGGAGGAATTTTGCGGTATATTTAGAGAACGTCACAGGCTGAATTTAATGGAGACAACATGGTGACACCTCCACGAAGGTTTCCTCAGCACCGAAGCCAAGGCGGATGAGTGCTGAACCGATCTCCCTGCTACCAGTGTGACTGTAACGCCCCAACCGTCTTGCCAGAATGTTCAGTGCCTATCGAGGTGGAAAGTCCTGCTTTGCCCCTTCAAATTTCCAACTCAAAAAGAGGAATATAAAACTTCCTCCCTACACTGCATTCAGTAAAGGAAAACTATGAGCAAGAGAAAACTGCTGAGGAATAACATTCCTTTAAGAAATGTGCCGTTTCATCAGGAATGCTCAGTGTAATGTTGGTATTTATTATGCAAATGATCTCAACATGTATTATGATTTAATGTCATTGACGTCATAATTAGTATATAAATCTTCATTTATTTTAATATTGCCTAGTTATTTCTGCTAAAAGAAGAAGACTTGGACAAGCAGGTGATGTCCTGACACAAACTCTATCGTGGCACTGACTAGCGGAAATGTATCCCGGTTAACTACTCTGTCACCGAGTACGAGCCCAACTCAGCATCCCGTGCGTATCGTCATAACAGTCCAATCCAAAACCACATTACTCAACTACATAGTTTTATGGCAGAAATCGATTCAAGTTAAACAGAGTCCAATATTGGCACTGCGTGAAATTAGACTAGCACACGAGCAGCTGTAAGCTGCATGCATTGTTTTTTTTTGTTTTTGTTTTTTTCGCCTGCACCAAGCAGCAGCCCTCTCTGTACATTTGCACAGTCATGTTCCATTGTCATGCAATAGAACAAGTATAGAAACAGAAAAACCAGAGTCTTGTAGATTGAGGAATCTGTGCCTGGGTATTGCCATTCTAACTGCAAGTAACTGCTTTCCAAACAGAATTCTCATGGTGAGCAAAAAGTAGCAGGAGACCAAGTGTCACATTGGCCTCCCCTTCATCACATACCCTCTGAGATAGACACTTTGTCTTCATTGTCCTCAACACCCTTCCTATGAATATCTAATGGCAGCCATGCTGATCCTGAAAAACAAACTCAACAATCAAGTTCCTCCTTAAGAAGGACCGTCTCTATTTTTCAACTTATCTTTTTTTTAGGTTTGTTTTGTATAACATTCTCAAACCCAAAGTGCAAATCAATCCCCCATGTCTGCTCAGGCCGAACACTGAGAACCGGGAGCATAGCCTTGATACACCAGCAGAGGGGATGCCATCAGCATGTCTCATCAGATAGACGAGAGCTGTCAAATCGACATCCCGATGCAACAAGTTAATGCAAAGGTGCAACCCGGCCCATCTCTCTCACCAGTTTGTGCAAGGTTCGCAAAAGCTGTAGCGATCTTGGCTGCTGCCCCTCTGACAGATAGCAAAGTGTCAATGTTAGCAGAGGACAATGTGAGAAGCGGCAGGGAGGCGATGGGTGCGAGAAGAACCCTGCGTACTCACCGATGAAGAGAACGAGGAACAGACTGGCGTGAACCAGGTCGCTGGACTGCGCGTACCGGCGCAGCGATGAAACTCTGGTCTTCTGGGGATCCATGTTGGCACGTCCCTTCGACTTCAGTCTGCCCACCGGCCTCTGAGACTCTTCTCGGGGGTTCGGGGTCCGAGCAGGGTTATCAGTTTATTTCAGTGTGGAGAGAGGGCAAAAAAAAACCCAAAAATGATTCCTTGGGGGCTTTTTTTCTGCTGGAGGTTTGGAGGAAAGACAGCCAAGGGAAAGAAGAGGGTGAGCTGGAACCGAGCAGCACAGTATGCAGGTGGTACAGGGGCTTGGAGTTCGGTGAAGCCTTCAGCCAGAAGTATGGAGAAAAAGCAGGAGAAAGTGAACGGAGCACCTGTTCAGCGGGCTCCAAATTCCGAGCGACTCCTGGCGCTTGCCCGGTGTGCTGGTGACAGAAATGGCAGGTCCCGGACCACGTGAGGAGAAGAGAAAATATATTGTTCGCGCTAGGAGAGGTGAGGCTGGGGCGAGGAATCCGGTCTGGGAAAATCTTTCAGGCTGGCCCCTGAATGAGTTATGGCATTAGGGGCGGGACGGTGGGACGGTGGGTCGGGGGGAGGGGGGGGGTATGGAAAAGATGCCGAGGAGGGGAGCTGAGAGACAGGGTGCTGCTGGCACAGGGAACGCGTTGCCGGGGGAGCTGCGGCAGCGGAGGCAGAGAGGAGGGGGGCTGGAGGAGTCGCTGCACGGCCCTGCTTGCATCTGGGTGTGCGCTCGCGCTCCTGCATGCGGTCGCCTCGGTGTGGTAGCTTGCGTTCTGGCTCGCTCCGCTGCACGACGCCAGAAGGTGCGGGATTGCTTCCCTCGCCCTCCGGTTTGCCGCTCTGCCCGTCTCCCTTCCCAGCAGCGGCTGGAGCTTGCTCAAGTTTTCCTCCCTCTCTTTCCTGGCGCAGTGCCACACACTCGTTCTCGCTGTAGCTCTAACACCCCCCCCCCATACACACACACACACTGAGTTCAGGGCGATTGCAAACGCAGGCAGTTTTTGTGCTAAGAAGGTTCTAAATCAGAGGGTTTCTGCAATGCAGGTTGGAGTCAGTGAGGTAGGCAATGCATGAGTGCAGGTCCATAGGCAAGATATGACATACAAATATTCTCTTCAGAAATATGGAAAGTTTATATGTTTGTGATCATATGTTTACATGCAGTCCTATGACTGCTTTATTAATACATTTCCTCTGTGGATATCTATCCATCTAAATTTACAAGCAAGAATATTTTGGCTACACTGCTTGCGCGAGTGTGTGTGTGTGTGTGTGTGTGTGTGTGTACCATGTTTATATCATGTTGTGGGGACAAAATGTCGCCAGGAGATAATAAAAACCTGACATTTTTACCTTGTAGGGACATTTATCATGTCCCCACAAGGGAAAACTGGACTTTATTAAAAACTGAATGCAATCAAAAAACCAAAAGAGCCAAAATTCTTGTATTTTGTTGGGTTATATGTGGTTAAGGTTAGGGCTGAGTAAGGGTTAGGGTTGTCACAGTTAGGATTAGGGTTAGGCTCATAGAAATGAACAGAAGGTCCCCACAAGGTTAGAAATACAAACGTGTCTGTGACTGTCAGCACTGAGAGCCTGACACTGAGCTCTCCTACTGTTACTCAGTGTTTTTTTTTTCTCTGTTCCACATGGCAAAGTTAAACATCACCTGACTCAGTGAGCTTTCCATCTTCAGAGGATCAAATGTCAGGGCTGGGATTCCTCTCCCTGAACCCCCACCCACTCAGTGCAGCTGGGCAAGTGTCCGTTTGGCCCTTCTGAAATCGTCGGCCATTTGAAGCCCAGAAAAGGACTATCTAGACTCATCTGAGAGGGCAGGGGGACTCAGAGCTGCTGATAAACATGTGCACTCTTTAAAGGTCAGTGCAACTAGGCTGTGGAGCTCCAGTTACAAGGATATACTGAAAATGATACCAGTTCATAGAGGTGGATCCTCGATATCAGTGGATTACAATACCTCATTTCACACACTTCATCCTTAATAAATGCTTTTTTTTATCTAACTACCAGATGCTTTGTAATCATATTTATATGATTGAAAAGTATATAACAGTATATTTGTTACTTGTGTTAGCCTATGGATTCCTCAAAGTGTATGCCTGAGGCACCTGGTTTTATCACATACTCGTAGATACTGTATGTACATATACACCCTGGCCATTTGTGCGTAGGTGTGCCCTTGAATGTGTGCAAATGGCACAGTCCACGCTGCAACAATCTCCACCTATGCAGGATCATTGGTACTGTAATAAGGCCATCAATTCTGCCGTAGTCCTACAAGCAGAATGTCACACTCCGGCCACAATAACCTTGATACACGCATTCCAGCACACACACCTTATCAACGAGAAACGAGAGCCAGCTCACCGAAGCAGTTTTATTTAGTTTCTGGTTTTCCTATCTCACTCTCTCTCTCTCTCTCTCTCTCTCTGTGAAGTTGTCGGGATGACATGACATCCCCTGTGGAGTGGAGTGATTTGTGACGTCGCCAGTTCGGAGGGCCTTAGCGCATCTGCATCAGCCATGCTTACCACAGACCTCCGTGGACTAGCACAATGTGACCTTGAAAAACATGCTGTACCATCTTTAGGGGTGGGGGCTGCGTATGTAAATTGCTAGCCAGCGATTCCTGTAATGCAATCTACCTTGTGTGTTTGAGACGGCGACGAGGGTAGCGAGTGGGAAAGCGGAAGAAATGATCCAGAAGGGACTTTGAGAATGAGAGGCATTGGTGTGGATTAATGTAGGGTACCATACTCAGGAAAATATGCTCTGAGGAGGAGCAGCGGAGTTTAAAGGAGGCAGCTGTGGAGAGACATCAAGAAAATGCTGTAGGGTTTTGGGAAAATGCAACAAAGGATGCAGAAAGTAATGAAATGTTAGAGGTTTTTTGGAAACTGCAAGAAAGGATGTAGGCAACTAAAGACAAAGTGAAAGCATGGAATAAAACAGAGGCTAAACACCCATGTGGCTTCGAAAACATACTTGGACTAAAACATACAGTTGCTTGTGGAAGTCATTGTGTGCAACATATCTCCCCAGAGTAAGGAATTTACATGAAAAACAAATGAAACTAAACAAGAATGAACAAGTGACCTGAAAGGGAAGAGGGATGAAACAAATAGCCAATAGAGAGAAAAGAGGGGAGTAGCGTCTCACCCAGCCTGTAAAGGTGAGGGGGATGATGAAGCACGCAGGAGGGAGGAAGGCAGGAGAGCGAGTCGAGAGGGCAGTGAAAGCGAAGACACACCACGAGAATTGGAAGCCCGCAGAGAAACCACTGCGTAGCGAGAGCTGAACGCTGACCCTAAACCCTCTCTTTGTTTTCTCGATCTTTTTTTCAGCTCTTTCTCTCTCTCACTCACTCACATCCACCTCTCAGGTTGTAATGTGGAACAGTGCAGAACTTTTTTTTTAAATGACTAGCGCTGTTCCTCCCTGAAGTTAGAGTCCTTGGCCATCCCACAAGGGCTCAGTGTGTCAGGAAAAAAAAAATAGCCTCACCACTGGTTCATCACTCCCTCTGTCAACCGAGCCTCCTTTGCGCACCTTATTCATCGAATTAGCAGAGCGGAACGAGGTGACTGCGAGAGGACTATTATGACTGGAGGAGGGGGAAGGTTTTTTTCTTTTAAGCGTGTTTTTTTCAGTGCTTCTTACGCACTGAGATGAAGAGGAAGAGAGAGAGCGGGACGCTTCATTCAGGGTCCACGGAAAAGGTAGGAAGAAGTTTATCACACCCTGAATTGTCATGGTCCGAATTTCTCGTTTTGCGTGACAGACGATGTCCTCGATACAGTGGTGGCATGTGCGTACAGTAGAACTCAACTTTCTGCTGTTTTAACACAAAAAAGGCACAACATCAGGCTATAACTGAAGAGAAGACAATTACCGTTATCCAAGTTAGTTTTTCAGTGAGACTTTATGAAATGGCAAGCAGCAGTACAGATGTGAATAGATCGGATAGCAGAAAGCCTCATGGCTAATTTCTTCAGAAAACACTCTGAGCGTCTTGTCTTTTCATGCAGCATTGCAATACGACGCTTTGAATAAATTGCACGTAACATTTAAACTCTAGCTACAAGTAACACTTACTTGCAGTTTCACAAACTCATTTTCTTCTTCATGTTCTGTGTTAAGGGATATTGAGGAATCGCTTAATGGGGCCATGTGATCTTTAATGTAAAATATTATTACCTGTTAAAATTCATGATGCTTTCCTTGCAAGTTTATGTGTCGCATAACCTCTCGTCAAATTATACAAGCAGCAACTTTCAGGCAATATGAGCTCAGCTAGTATTATTTACAGGGGAGAACACGAGAACCTATACTGTTTCCTATTCCTTGGTCTTGCTCTTTCAATGATGAGAAAATAAATGAAATCGATAGAACCCTGCATTAGCTTGTGGCATTGAAATAAGAGCTGATGTTAGCACTAGTGGCCATTGTGCAAATCTGAGTCACAAAGGTGTGGATGCAATGAAAGTAGCTTGCTAATTATCTGATTATTTCACTTTTTGATCTCCTCCTTGACTTAATTTTTAACAGAATTACAGATCAAGTCACACAATAAGTTGTCATTATAGTAAAAACTATTGTGAAAAAAATTAAAGAACTGCTCAGTAATCATCCTTATTGAAGCCAGAAAAGGCAATTATTCATCTATCCAACCATAAATCCATCTTCATACCATTTCTGCTGAGAGTCGCAGTCCTCACGTTAGCTGACATGCTTTCTGAATTATTTCAAAATTATTCAAATCTACTAGAAAAATACACAGCATTTCCATTTTTTTAAGTCAGCAGGTCAGAAACCACCCTTCAGCAGTAGGTTTTTTACAGGTATATTCAATACAATAGATCAGTAAAAATTTTGATCTAACATCTGAGTGCCTTACCACTCTCAGACTAATTTTTCAACCCATGACATCTTCATTTTCATTCTCTTGTTCAGAGCAGGAGGGACCCTCCCAGTGGCCCCTTTATTAACTTGCAGTTTCATTGGTGGCAATGCTCATTGTTCATCTTTGTCCCACTAACCAAATGACTAGCCCTAGCCTGGTCCCTCCATTTGAAATGGTCTAGAATCGACACTGGATCAGAGTAAATAACCTCTGTGGGCAAACATCAGTTTTCCTTCTTATAAACGGCTCTTTCATGAAGACAAGAAAGGACATTTCCAGAGGATCAAATAATCCCCTTGAGGCTTTCAAGAGTTAGCTACTGAGAGCTCATCGGGCTGCCTGACTTACATAGCTTACTAAAAGAGTTAAAAACCTACTTGCCTAAATAAACAGCAGACGAATTAGTAAAGGTTCAACAAGCCACCACAAGATATTTGCCCACCCTTTCACACATCACACCCTTTTCCTCTTCACCTAAAGAGACAGTATTTTCCGTGTCCAAATGTATATTTTCCGCTATCTTTGACATTGTGTTTGTCTTCTGCCTTTCTGAGACACACTTTAAATAGTATTCAGATTGTCTGTACATAGAAAGTACATAATTAAAACTTACTACCAATGAAAATTTAAGAGGGATGTTTGCACACCATCCCCATGCATGCCAAAGAAAATTGCAACTTAATAAACAATTAATTAAGGACTGAAATTTTCATAGCACTGCTTAGTACTGCATACCATAGTACTATTCCTCCTGCCTATCGCAATTTTCTTGTTTGTGATGCTCAGACAGATGACAAACAGACAGTCTTGACAACTAGGCACGAGTAAAATGGTAGCCGAAGACGGGTATGGGGCAAGCAGCTCGCCTACTGCTACGTGTTTTGCAGGGGTTTAAGTGGACTCAGCTGACAGCGGACACAAGTGTAGAGCTCTACAGTGGACCTGGCTTAGTGTTTAGACAGTGTTTTACCATTATGGGGTAATTTGCTTTTGGTGTCATATGGTGTTGGTTTTGAGTAGATGAGTATTTTAGATATTTCAGGACAAAGTGCAGTGTGCCGTACAGGCTCTGTAGTGATTTTAACGATATAGCAAACAGTCTTTCAGTCCCGGTTCCTCATTTTCGTTGTTTATGTGAAATTGCTCATTTCAGCATGAGTTTAGAGATGACCGAGTCAGATTTCAGCTCATCAGACATGCTCTTCATCAATCCCTTCAGGGATTTCTCGAGCAGGGCAGTGATAGCTTTAACCAGACAGGGACAGTCGCAGAAATGTAAATACAGTGAAGACGCTAGACGTCTTACTAAAGGGAAAACATCCTGGGTGAGAAAATATATGAACCATTACCTGTCATTTATTCTCAAGACGTGCTTGTGCTGTTAATGAAGTATCTTCATCCATCTTCGGGAGTTGGTGCGAGATTTTTAACGAAACTTTTTAACAGTTGCTCCCTTCAGCAGCCACGCTCACAGACATCTTAGATTAAGATACAGATTATCAATGGGGTCAAAAGGGTGCAGCATTGCTCTAGTTTTACTGACCATTGCTCCTATATATTTATATACCCATATTTATCCAGGCAAATATGTATGATTCCTGTTCTTGTATTAACAATGTGTAGCATGAGACTTAATTAAAAAACATTGAATGTTTTTATGATAGCAATGTGTTTGACGAATGTAGGTTGATGCAGATTAAAAGATGATGTCATTTATATCTTGCAATGGAGAGAAATTCTTGTACATTTTATAAAGATTCTTCAAGGGTTATAGATTGTTCTCAGATTAATAAAAATAATTGTCTGGCTCCCTTAATACCTGCTGTTTGAAAACAGACAAAACTGGAATTGGATGTGTTAGCCAAGCAATAATTCAAGCAATGGGGATACCCTCAAAAGTTGATTAAGATTACTAGTGGAATAGCGTTTCGCCATTCAACGTTACCAAGAGTAATTCACTGTCCCAGTGGACATAAATATGTTAATATTGTTAGGTTCCAGAGGCCTGGATGGGCAACAGTTGAAAAGTACGGCTGCTACGCAATACCTGCATAACGCTATTAAATGAAATTAAATGCTAGTAAAAAAATCAAATTAAAATGCATAAAACTATAGACATGCAGCAGCAAGGAGGTGAACTTCTGCTTGAAAGAAAGCAGCAGGTCATACCATTAAGTCTCAGTGGGACAGTTTAAAAGGAGCTCAGGCAATGTGCTGCCCATGAGCTGCAGCAGTGACTTGCCAGATGCCTATTATGAACTGAGGTCTCTTGCTGGGCTGGCAAATAACAGCTGCATCATGGCAGAGCAGAATTCACCCAGCTGCAGAAAACCTGAGAATTTTCAGAATAGAAAAAACCGTAAAAATAGGTTCGTGAAACTCGCAATAGAATCACAGAGGTGAGTAAGACATGAGAACAACCAGCGGGAACTGAAAAGTGGGTCAGACATTGGGTCTGACTTCTCATCTTCATCTGCGTATTCCCATGGGCAAGTGGACTAAACCACAGTTTTACTTATTATTCAGTTTCTCTGCCAATCCGTTCTAAATGTAAATATGTACGTACACAGAAATGGGCTAGAAACTTGCATCTCGACTAGGGGTTAGCCATTGCATCTGTAAGACCATTCATTTAGTATTAAGGCCCCATCAATATTCAAAAACGCTCTTCAACATAAAGTTTGGGTCTTATGTAACGACCCTTAGAACATAAGCATTTCCACTCTCCCTTTCTGCCTACAGCTGAACTAAAGAATTTGAAATGTCTTGTAAAATGTTTCTGCACAATTGTGTACCTTATATAGGCCATGGTATAAAGTGTCATATGTATACAGTTGTAAGTGCTATGATCCATCCATCTTCCAAACTGCTCACCCTATCCAGGGTTGCCTATCCCAGGCAGTTCAGGACACCCTAGCTAGGGTGCCAGTCCACTGCAGGGCATTGTCTCACAGCAAGCAATTTAGAAACACCAATCAGCCTAAACCACGTCTTTAGACTGTGGGAGGAAACCTGAAAGCACGGAGAGAACATGCAAACACACAACCCTGGAAGTGCAAGGAAACTGTGCTAACCTCCTGAACCACCACGCCTCCCTGTTGCTATACGGGCACCTTTAAAAGACTGAGAAATATATACAGTATGTATTTTTTACTCAAGTTTATTTCAAAGTATGTGTGATTACAGCTCATTTGCAATGATACAGGGAGCAGTGCAAGCATTTTGGTGTTTTTCTGAAGGGGATTTGTGATTCCACTCAGAAGAACATTGCTGGAGGAGCATGCATGGTCACAAACAGACAGTCAGACACAGGACCCTGGGTTCTCTGTACCCCTGCATTCATTACTAAAGCCATCAGGTGGCTTCAGTGCAAGTGCCTTGTTTTTTTTATTTTTTTTCCCCCCAAATCAAAATCCACTGTCTTTCATCATCTTATTTTTTAAGCATATTATACATGGGGATTAAAAAAATCAAGGCTCTGTGTCTGACAAGTATACCATGATTCTTTTAAATCTGGTACAGGATAAAAAGATCCTATTTTCTGAAGCACAGTTACTGTTAATAAACTAAATCACATGCATTCCACTTCAAGAATCCCTCATTACTATTACTATTACTATTGTTGTTGTTATTACTTTGTCTTATATAACTATTCCTTGCGATACTTCTGACTTAAATTAAATCTTCAGTTGGCTCCTAGTATAGAATTCTAAAAAAAAAACCAAGAACAGTGTGTATTATCCATAGGCAGCAATGCAGAACCTTGGCATATTCTATTTAAGCCTGTAGTGTAATGCAAGAATATGGTAGGGCACAGAACTGGCATCCCATACACAATAAGTAAGCTACATCAATGGAGTCATGCTTTTCTGTTTATATTTTTTGAGTACCCATTTACCGAGTTCAAATAGGCAACCATGGTTATCTCAAGACGTGATAGCCCCATGTTTTGTTACAGGGTATAATATCCTGAATAGAGAGAACACTGGAACCCACAAGGCTTACTGCCAGCTGATCACATAAAGAAACTAAATGGGGTTGTGGGCCAGCTGGCACCAGTAGATCCAAAATGGCTCTGGGGGTGTCAGGTCACTGCTGACATACCGTAGGCTGGCACAGCTCTGGCACACCAACAGCAAAAGTGTGTTCTCATCTGCTGCCTTTGTTGGGCTCTAAGGATGAATACTATGATGACAATTTTTAGAATACAAAGTACGCAAAATTAGTCAAAGGAATAGTTATAATTCTTTATATATATGCACAGCGGCTTTTACTGTTAAGGTGTACTCAGAGTGTTCAGCTCAAAGAATCTGTTTTTGACATAGATTGAAAAAGCCCTCAGCTGGTTATTATACTAACCTGAGCCTTGTCACTGACATGTCCTCAGAACGGCCTACGGAGACATGGAGACCTGCAAACCCGCAGTCATGAATGATTTCAGTTCTGCCCCCTACACAATATTCAGCCCTGATCTAAAAAAATGCCTTTGATAAGAGGTCCTTCAGAATTTTGTAAGCAATCCATAATTTACTCAACTTCTCAAGAAATGTCAGCGACCAAATTCTATTCTCCACAGTTTGTAATATGTTTCACCTCAAGAGCCCAAGAAAAACAGCATGACAAAAGCAGCAAGAGTATTAAAAAATCCAAATACACGTGCGTAATAAAAATGAAGGAATCACAACAGCCAACAGATATGTCTAACGATGAAAAAAATTAAACGTGAAAAACTGAGTCTGACAACACAACGAGGACAAAGAATCAGTATTGAGTAATGTATAAGTGAACGCGAAGGCAGCCCGACTCACAGGTTCGGACACTGGGTGAGAAAGAGAGGAGCAGCTAATTTGATTGTCCCTAATTCGAATCCAGGTGACCTGTATCTCCCTTAGTCGAGCTTTCTGTATGTGGTCCAATAGTAAAAACACTGAAGCCACATGTCATTTAACTAACTGCCTCGGTGGCACAGTAAAGTCCACACCTAAGAGAACCACTTTATCTCACAGAAATGATACTATCCTGGGTTTTTTCCTTTACAATCCAGGTAATACGGGACGAGTGCGCTTATATTCTGGTATTTTCTTACAAAAATAAATGCTTGCAACTTGCTCAGCAGCTATTCCGAGTGTTGCCTTTCCAACATTATCGTCATAAAATGAAGCACGAATTTGCTTCCGTATTCAGCTAAAGTTGCCTTTGCTTTGTCGGTCCTGCGACAAATGGTTTAACAGTGCATTCGCATTTCCTGCAAAATAACGAATCCTACCAGCAATCCCGAAGAACGTGAACTGGAATATTATGCATTACATGGTGTCTGATGACAAGAGGCCAGTGCTTCTCTTCTGAGGGTGGCAGTTATTATACAACAAAACGCTGTTTTGCTTAGTGCAAGGTCAGAATTGTTCACTTACACAGTACGAGTAGATCTAAATGGAGTCCTTCATGGCCATCTGCTATTGGAAGGCCAAAATCATGGTTTAGTTCAGATGTGCCCATGTCAAACTCGTCAGCCACAGCAGCAACTCAACTCTTGTCGGTCGTTTTACAGAAGTACCACAGGTAACATACAGCAGACAAAAGTATCAAACATTTGAAGAGCTGCAGTCAAGACAGAGAGAACATTATTAAATGGCAGTAATACTGATAAACCTTATAGTATTAATTCTATTTTTGGTTTACAAAGTAAAAATATATAGATTTACAAAGCTGTACTTCTAAATTTGAATTTGTAACAATACTTTTTTTTTCCCTGAAGGTATAGAAATAATGATTTCCTCCTAATGTATTTGCATTGTCGTAGAAAGTATTGATGATTGTGAGGGGTGCAACTACAAATATTGCGTGTGTGTCTGTCTGTCTGTCTGTCTGTCTGTGTGTGTTCTGTGCACTTTGGTGAATGTGTGTATCTGAAGAGGTATCTGTGGGGAGAAGTTTCAGTAAGGGTAACATGTTGCTTTGAATTTGGGCCTGAGTTTAGTCAGGGCTACTGAAACTTTTACATCTATACAGGAAGGATGGAGGCCACACCAGCCAAGATGATGATGAGTTAAATGGGCTTATTCTAGGCTTGCCCAATGCCAAGATATGAAGAAAAAACAGGATCTCCAGAACCTTGGTTGAATTGCTTAGCATGGTGGGATGATAAAAGTACCTATTACCATGTACATCACCGAGAAGATGAAGAACCAAACTTGACCACTGGACCATGCAAGTTATTTGATGCTGTTAAAAAAAATCCACATGCTAATGTCTGAAGCGAATTACAGTAGCCACAAAGCCAATGTGCAGGTAAACGCATGAGCGAGCAATATCAATACACCAGGATATCCCTGGATTCTGAACAAAGATCAAACCCTGTCATATGATTTCAGGGTAATATGCTTCACACACACAGAGAAGAGCACTGACACGCCATGATGCTAAAGATACTCACGGGTTAGATTTATACGCAGAGCAAGTACGAACCCCAACATTCACTCATGGGATTCCACGTCCGTGCATGTCACTACCCAAATCACAGGTGTAAATGAGTTCACTGCACAACCTCACGTCAACATACATCCCATCAAATGACTATCAAACCGAAGTCTGAATAATAGGCATGCGGCCATCGTGTAATGTGTCGCATTGTGACCTTCGTCGATGGAAAGGGAGTTCATTAATTCCACCCCAACATGGTCAGGAATTAAAAGAAATTAAAAAGAGAGTATCAGGAACGGGTGGGTCAGCTTTGGAAGCCAGCCTCGTTCATTTGTCTTTAAGTGTGCTTTTGAGTCCATTTACCAGGTTTCTATGGAGTCCAGGTAGAGAGTTTACTTAAGCTTTGCTGGAATATTGCTTAGACATAAGTAACTTCTAAGGTGAGGTACAGGGCTCAGGGGAATAGCTACAAAAAGATCCTAAGACAGACAGAGCGAGGAACAGAAATTAAAAAAAAAAAAATAGTGGCCCAGAAAAAGAAGCACTAGGTCAAAAATATGAGTAACAAATAAATAATGACCTGACCGTACTAAAATCCCAGCCACCCAGACAGCTAGAAGAAGCAACTTAGGAGTGGCTGGGGGTAGAAGAGTTATGAAATCCCAAGTCCTGTAAAGTGATTTGTAATTGGTCGTCTTCTTCCATTTGAGGACTCCAAACGAGATTGGGAGGTGAGGAGGTGAAAGATGACAATGGCTGCAGAAATGCAGGCAGGGGGAGGGGGGTCTAGCTGGGAAGGTGGGACGTGAGAGTCACGTGACAGTCATTTGAGCGAGATTCAGTAGATTTCTTCAGGCAAGGAGTATGCATGTCTGGAGAACAGGGACAGGGAAAGAAAAAGAGTTCATTGCCGCGGGAATAAGTGAGTCCCCAGTCTTATAATGAAATGTATATCACGTACACAGCAAGGATAGAACACAAACACGTCACACCTACAGAAACAACTCCATGCTTCCAGTTTGAAGAAAACTACACAAGATACTAAATACAGAATTGTACCATCTGCTTGGACAGAAAAAACATGAAGATTAAATTAGACTTTTCACTGATGACCAACCACTTGAACCACAGGGAAAAATGTGAACAATGGAAACCATATTAGTTCCACTTTTATCCTCTGGTGACACCTTACTCTCCGTGTTTAACTTACCGGGATGACTCCTGGAAAATCTAATGAAATAATCAAAAGGAATCTTTGAAGTCACTGGATTTCATCTTGGCCTGAAATCCAAGTGACGCATGTAAAAACTGCATGACTGATGGTACTGATGAAAGATGGCGCCACATCAGTTGTCTGCACCTGTATTCCCTCATTACATGTAGGTGTTGTAGTGATGGTATTGGCAACACTTTGCTGCCACCTGTCAGGAAAAGGCTCCTATGTCCATTGTAGCCAGAGGCCAGAAGGATTTTATGGTATCAAAAATGGTAAGGCCACCATTGTCGGATAAAGGCCACAGGTCTTCGGGAGGGGAGGCTGAAGAGGGGTTCATCACACACATACACAGGCACAGAAAAACAAACACTGATAGTGACACAATGCTACCTATCAACTAGGCCAGCAGCATAACCCTCTCCACTCACCACCAAGAGCACTGCATCACATGCGACTTGCTGCGAACCTGCTACGAGGTCTGCCAGAAATGCACCAGCCCCTGCTGTTTAGCCATCCACATTAAACTGCACCAGCAAAGTGGTGGCAGTATGAGAACTACCTGGATTCACCAGCTTGGCGAGGTGCACAGGAAAATTGAGGGGTTTCACACGCCTCGTGTTTACAGACGCTCACAGACGTAAACTCCCTGCCTTAGTGAACTTGGCATTAAGGTGTCTTTTGTGATCCAGTTCTGGATGTGAGCAGAGGAGAGGCTGCGATGTCATGGCCAGTGGTTCACCTATCTACTCCATGACATCTCCTTTGGCATTCACTGTTCCCCCACATGGGGTCAGATGAATTAGAAGTAGAAAAACAAGCTATTTTAGACTACTAGAAAGTACAATGGGTAAGAAGAGAGTTGGATATGGTTCATTATTTTGTGGGGAGGGCAGGACTCTAGAGTCACATGACTACAAAAGGAAACACCAGGCATAGAACTCTTTACCAGCAAAGGGGGGTAGGAGGGCCTTCGCCAAAGTTTCGGCCTTCCCAGGACTGTGCAGGCTGGTTATAGCTGCCTGGTTCAGTTACAGCACAGACAAATAACGAGAAGAAGAAAGGAAAAACAAAATGGTGACATGTCATTGTAGGGTAGAGACGGAGATGTCAATCAAAGAGAAGCTTCTTATTGCTAACAGTTTGCTGCGGGGAGGGGTTCAATCATCCCACCGGAGGCCCAGATGGCTCACAGTGTTCCTTCCAGCTAACAATCAAGTGAAATCCAGACGGTCCATCAGGCCGCAAGGACTGACACTGGCCAGTTTCTTGGCGGCTTTTGGAAAGTTTATTTCAGGAAACCGTCCGTCCTCGTAATCCTGTTTTTGACGTGAAAGGAAAGAAGGCTGTCGGAGTGTGATATAAATACAAACTCTGCATGGGGCACTTTCCCACTGCAACCAGAAGTCCACAGTACAGCAGCCTCTAGTTAGTAAATCTCTACACGCCACTCCATTCCTCCACTTGATTAGGTTTTCTTTCTTTTTTTTTGCGTGTGAGCTGAATGTGTGTGGACATGTTATTATCACGTTATGGGACACAGTGTCCAGTGGAAGAATGAAAACCTGGCCAGTCTTACTTTTTAACTTGTCAGGACATTTGTCATTTGTC
The DNA here is from genome assembly GCA_009936485.2 of Gymnarchus niloticus. Classification (NCBI taxonomy): domain Eukaryota; kingdom Metazoa; phylum Chordata; class Actinopteri; order Osteoglossiformes; family Gymnarchidae; genus Gymnarchus; species Gymnarchus niloticus. The sequence continues at coordinate 2,964 of JAACJT020023064.1, read as the reverse complement.
ATATTCCCACAAGGGAAAACTCAATTTTACAAAAATCTGTGAATGCAATCAAAAAACCAAAAGAGCCTAAAAAATTTTGTATTTGTTGGGTTATATGTGGTTAAGGTTAGGGCTGAGTAAGGGTTAGGGTTGTCACAGTTAGGATTAGGGTTAGGACCATAGAAATGAATGGAAGGTCCCCAGAAGCGTAGAAATACGTGTGTGTGTGTGTGTGTGTGTGTGTGTGTGTGTGTGTGTGTGTGTGTGTGTGTGTGTGTGAGTATGGGACAAAAAACAAGAAAGGAAGCCACTGTGAAATGTAGAAAAGTACAGACACTCAGGTAGCTGTAGATCACATGGGTGAAGGAGAGAGCCAGGCGTGGAAAGCGAGGGAGGAAGAAAGAGAGGGAAACAATTCTCACTTGGTGCCCTCCTCGGTGCCTCCTTCTCCATCTGTCTTGCCTTCCTCTTCCATCTTCTGCTCATCTGAGATGAGCTCCTGCTTCCTCCGACGACGCACACACTTCACCACCACCATGGAGAGGATGAGCACAGCCAGGACACCCCCAATCGAGGCACCCACAGCCACCGCGATGGTGGAGTCCCGCGGAGGGGGCACTGCACAGCCCACAAGGAGGTGTGGTGAGAGGCAGGGTCATTCGTGAGGGGCGTCGGGGTGAGACCCGGGGATGAGAGATGAGAGGTGGGGGAGAGAGGGACCCTTGTTTTAGAGTGCTACTTTTCAGGGAGTCCATAATCATCTTTCATATCGGCGATTAAACCATTTGCCAGGGGATTAAGCTGCCATTTGATAAGACCCTTTATTAATTCAGAACGTCTGATTTGTTGGAGTGGGCAAGAAGAAGGGAGGGCTGAGAGATGGGCAAACATCCTGCATGGCTGCGCAGGGCTGTATGCAGCCAGGGTATACAGATCCTGCATGCATCAATAAATAATCATGCAGCTCTGCTGAGTCATCACAGCAGGGTGGGCCAGACTCAGCTGCAATGTTCTTAGGCATCAGGAAACAGAGGCCATGATTCATAACAAACTGGAACGTTCTTTATCATGTAATCATTTTTAACCACTTCAGTAATTGATTTCATATCATACACAAAGCATATTCATATGCCGGCCTTACTTATAGTCATGTATACCCTGAACAACGACGGTGATTCTCGTCCAGTTAGTACGTTGCATAATGCACCATCCCTCGCCAGGCCACACATCCATCTTTCATCATCTCAGCCTTGCTAGACTCCTGGTCTCTTCCCAAAAGGAAGATGATAAATTCAGCCCGACATCTAATCACTTAAATAGCCCAATCACACGATCACGTCAGTCAATTTATCCCTCGCTCCCCCCACCACAGCCGATATCCTTACACTCTGTGAGGACGCTCAGCTTGATTATTCCCTGGCCCAGCTGCCGGTCCGGAGGATTGCGCACGTAGCACTTGTAAGTGCCATTGTCATCATGCTGGATGTCCGAAATGGTGACCGACACGTCATTCTTTTCCAGGTTCCCGACAAACACCACCCTGTCCCCAAAACGCTGCGTCCGTACTATGGTCATCCGTTGCTTATACGTCATAAACAACTGAGCAGGTAAAAAAAAAAAAAAAAAAAAAAAAATGGAATCGTGATTAATGTGAACGTAAAGAAATAGGACAGGAGAAGAAAGGGTGAAGGAAGAATTCAGAAGACAGATCATACAGGCCACAGCATCCACATAACTCTGTTTAAGACAGCAGAGGACCAAAGCCAAGAGCTTGCCTGAACCTGAGGAGCTCTCTTGGGTACCACTGGCAAATGACCAAGTAGCAGGTATGTAAGAAAGCACAGGAACAGGAGGCTGGCTAAGGCAAACCCCCCCCATACCCAATTGGCTGAAGACCCAGTCAGCGTTTAAATGTCAATGTTGGCAAAGATTTAAACAAGGCAAGATTACTCTGTTTAACAGCCATGTTGATTTCGGGTTTACTTTAGTAACAGTACTGTTGCCATCGATATAAATGTGCTTTTAGTCCTTTTTGCCGAAATAACGGAGTACTTAAATACAACCCCAAATAAGGAAATGTTGGGACGGTACGGAAAACGCAAATAAAAAAATTTACTTTGACTTTTATTTAATTTGCAGACAGTATGAACCCAAGATATTTCATGTTTTGTCTGGTCAACTTCATTTCCTTTGTTAATATACATCCATTCCTGCATTTCAGGCCTGTAACACATTCCAAAAGAAGTTGGGATGGGGGCAATTTAGGACTAGTAATAATGTAAAAAAAAATTAAATAATGATGTGATTTCAAGCATGTGATGTCAACAGATGATTATAATCATGATCTGGTACAAAATCAGTATCCACAAAAGCAAAGATGGGCAGAAGATCTCCAGTTTGTCAAGAAATGTGTGAGAAAATTGAAATGTTTAAAAACAATGTTCCTTAAGATTGAAAGAGATTTGCATATTTCTCCCTCTACAGTGGATAATATCATTAAACGATTCAAGGAATCTGGAGGAATTTCAGTGTGTGAAGGGCAAGGGTGCAAGCCTAAGCTGAACACCCGTGATCTTCGATCTCTCAGACGGCTCTGCGTCAAGAACCGTCATTCATCAATAGCTGATATAACCACATGGGCAAGGGATTACTTTGGCAAACCTTTGTCAATCACTACAATACGGAGTTACATTTACAAATGCCACTTAAAACTTTACTGTGCAAAAAAGAAGCCTTATGTTAACCATGTCCAGAAGCAGTGTTGATTTCTCTGGGCTCAAAGGCATCTGGGATGGACTTTGGATCACACAGTGAAACGTGTATTGTGGTCAGACGAATCAGTATTCCAGATCTTTTCTGGAAGAAATGGATGCCGTGTGCTCCGGACCAAAGACAGAAAGGACCATCGAGACTGTTATCAGCAACAAGTCCAAAAGCCAGGGTCTGTCATGGTATGGGGTTGTGTCAGTGCCCTTGGCAAAGGTA
>JAACJT020023063.1:0-26550 GCA_009936485.2 Gymnarchus niloticus | reverse complement strand
GGAGACAAGAGTAACTGAGAGTAAGGCATGTCTTGATATTATCAGAACCAACCTAAATTTATTAGCGATCAAGGCCAGTGCATTATAAATTAATAAGTAAATTATATGGAGTCAGATTAAAATATGTTTATCTTATATTTGGTTTAACTAAGATTTTAAGCCCTTTCCAGATGCACACGGAAGGACCTACATGCATTTATACCTTCGGCTGTCCACTTGGATTCCGACGCTGGGCCAGGGGGTGGCTTACCCTTACACAATCATGTGGCAGAAACTCAATACATTTAGGCATGATCTGCTGAAGTTAAAACGGATGCATCAGAAGGGGGAAGAATGGTGATTTAAGTGACTTTGAACATGGCATGGTTGTTGGTGCCCAATGGGTGGGTTTGAGTATTTCAGAAACTGCTGATCTACTGGAATTTTCACACAGAACCATCCCTAGGATTTACAGAAATGGTATGAAAAAGAAAAAAAACCCATCCAATTCTCTGGGCAAAAATGCCTTGTTTGATGGCAGAGGTCATAGAAGAATGGCTAAGATCATCTCTGAACACACGAGACATGTAACATTGAATAAGATGGTCTACAGCAGCAGAAGACCAAACTGAGTGTCACTCCTGTCAGCTAAGAACAAGAAACTGAGGCTTCATTGGGCACAGGCTCACCAAAACTGGACAATGGAAGATTGGAATAATGTGGCCTGGTCTGCTAAGCATCAAATTTTGCTGCAACATCGAGATGGTATGGTCAAAATTTGGCATACACAACATGAAAGCATGGATTCATCCTGCTTTGTATCAACAATTCAGGTTGGTGATGTGGTGTAATGGTGTGGGGGATATTTTCTTAGCACACTTTGGGCCCCCTAGTACCAACTGAGCATCATGTAAACACCACAGTCTACCTGAGTATTGTTGCTGACCATGTCCATCCCTTTATGACCGTAGTGTCGCTATCTTCTAATAGCTACTTCCAGCAGGATAACGTGCCATGTCACAAAGCTCATATCATCTCACAGTGGTTTACTGAACGTGACAATGAGTTCACTGTACTCAAATGGCCTCTACAATCACCATAACCCAATCCAATAGCGGAACTTTGAAATGTGGTGGAGGGGAGAGTCACGTTATAAAAGTACAGCAAATTAAATCTGCAGCAACTGCATGATCCTATCATGTCAGTATTGATCAAAATCTCTAAGGAATGTTTCAAGTGCACTGTTGAATCTACACTGCAAAGGCAGTTCTGAAGGCCAAAGGGGGTCCAATCCAGTATCAGCAAGGTAGACCTAATGAAGTGGCTGGTGAATGTATATGAAATGCTTGTTTTTATGCCATCTCATACTTTCTAATAGTGAAATAGACCTTTTGATCCATGAGTAATGGAAACTAAAAAAAGTTTTCAAGTGTCCAGCAATAGCAGAAGTAGTATCATTAGCGTCAATGCAGAAAGACTCCCAAGCACGAAACCGACAGGGTGGTTGTCCCCATGGCTAGGGAGCAGGGTGATCAGGGTGGTCCTGCTGAAATTCATTTGAGGTCAGGGTCCAGGATATCCTGAACAGGAACTCAGAACTGTTCTTTTGGGCCATAGGCTATGGTGCCCAGCCTCCAATTCTAGGTGTTACTCTTCTCTCCACAGATTGTCTACCGCAACAGACAAAGTCATGTACTTATCCCAAATATTTCTCATCAGCACAGCAGGCTAACTCCTTTTGGAAACATGGACTCAGCCCCTTCCAAAGCTGGCCCACTCCATCCACTCCCCATCACCATGGTCCTGGATACTAATGTGTATGCAGATGCTGTGCTCTAACTGTACCATATTTCATACAGATACATTACCAGATCTCTACCAGTGGCTGGGCTGTCAATCACTTCATGCACCATTTCAATAAATCGATCAAAGTACTACAAAACAAGATTTCCTTCCAACCCACTACAGTACTTTACCAGTTAACAAACACAAGATAAACTGTACCTTCCCGTGGTCCATAGAATATCAATTGCCCTGGCCATTCAAGGTCAGGGAACACTGCGTCAGGAAGCCTCTACACAGATCCGGATTCCCATCATACTTATTTGGCGGCACCATAACTGCAGTACTGACGGACACAGCAAAACACGCCATCGATCGCTGCGAGGAGGTGACATTTGTGGAATTGCTGCTGGAGGCTGCATCTCCTCTGGATCCATTCGCTGGCAGGATATTCTGTAATGAACACGTGGAGAAGACCCAAGTGTAGAAAGAGGCTATAATTGTGAGCTAATGGGATGTCTCAGCCAGGCAGGGTCAATACCAGAAGATCCTTCACTTTTCAAAATGTAGGGGAAAACCAAATCATAGCTGAGAGAACAAGCCAATAGTCAAAGATCAGATGGGGCACTCAGAAAGGGAAACAGTTTCAATTTTGAAGGCAAAATTCAAAAAAAAAAACACCAAGAACTGACTAGGATTATGGACAGGTAAGGCTCAGTATGTTTAGGAAACTCAATACCTTGCAACTATCTGATGTGCTGCAAGGCTATTTGTAGGCTGAAGCATTGTTCACCGGTATTAATACTCTGGAGAGGGGGATCGCTGATGAGCCAGGCGTAACTGATTGGTTGTGGGTATGACACAAGGTATTTATAAACAGAGGCAGGAGAGTGCATGAATGATGCAGAACTCCATAGTAATGTTCAGGAAACCACTCTTGAATTTGTTTAGTGGTGTGCAGACTAGGAGTTATAATTCTGGAATATACAAACATTACGAGGGAGCGAGATATGTACCATAGGGTGCACCTAGAATTGTAAATGGCTTCATATACCTTGGCTGTTATACTACCATGCAGAGCAATCATTCCACTTAATAACACCCACAAAGGAGCTGCTTTGTGGGTTGAAGGCAACCTTCTGCTTTCTCGAAATGTAAACCTGTCTGGGTATTGGCATAAGGGTGACAGATGACTTGTCAGACCTTATTCCTTTTTTCCATTGCTCAGGGGTTCCGGTTTTATTCCAGGTTATGTGTCTTTGTGTATTGGTAGTGACTACAAGTAGTTTCTGAATGGCAGCCCAGCCATAAATTACAGCTTTGTGAAGCTCACAGTTTTTTTGTTGACACTGGGTCACAAAGGTGCTGATTCAGTTCTGTGGTTATTTTTAAGGCTGTCCAACAACTACACTGTTAAATGTCTGTCTATACTCGTAAGGAAGCATTGGCTGTTCACACTCTTTGCCAGTACAGTTTCTCTGTGCTTGGCATAGGCTCTCGTAAATTTTGAGATTGTTATACATTACACGTTAAATTACTTTGCAGATTTTGTGGCAAATACACCCGCATTTCATGTGTCAGCATTTGGCCCCATTGAAACTCAGTAAGTAGTTTTCAAGGCATCATGAGACTATCAAATATTACAGTGCTGTTTCTCCATCCATCCATCCATCCATCCATCCATCCATCCATCACCTAACCGTGGAGTTATCCCAGGATTATGCCCTGGATTGTATGAATGGTAATTCTAAGACCTCTTTAACGCCTTACTCCTATTGCTAAGGGGCATTCCTGACTTCAGTTAACAAGAATCTCTGCTGAACATTGTTGAGTCTTACTGTATCATATTATGATTTTAATTCACACTGGCAGAGTCCTTTGGATAAAACTGTACCCTTTATTACCATCCTTTGGATAAAACAGTGCAGTTTTTCTTGAACGATAGCTTAACACGTTAAAAGTAACATAGACGATCAAAAATATGCTTTGCTTATTATAACAATCCGTTCTGCAGAAACACATTCCAAGCGTTTATTGTTTTTTAATGTAAGACGATATCACTCACAGAAGAACACAAAATGTATAAATAACAGAGATACAGAGACGTAATGCACTGAATATGTTCTCTGACAAAGGCATTAATCATGACTGGATAATGAAAGGAAAGCAACACATCTTTCAAAAGGGTCAACGTCACACAAACAGTGTATCATTATGCAAATTTCAATAAATAGTTCTGAGAAATGTTTTATTGTTTTGTTTTATTGTAGTTTTATTGTTTTGAAACAACAAAATAATTCATCTGTCAAACATAAGGGTTTGACAAAAAAAAAAAAAAAAATTTCCATTGCATCCAGTAGTAATCAATTGCAATTTAATGTGGATATGCTGGTGAACAATCTGGCTCTGGAACCAGAGCATTTATTAAAATGGTTATGAAGTTTCATTCATGGTGTCTGTTTAAATGTACTGTTCATTAAGTGTCCTGTAACTTCATTACAAGCAGAAATTTGGAAAACACAATGAATTACTTCTATACAAAATGTGTGAAGTCATTGAATGTTAATCCACACACACACACACACACACACACAGTTCCCTGTATACCTGTACCTTATTTGTCAGTAACCTTTTGTAAATAAATACAAAAAAATTGGAGAGATGGGTGGTAAAGTACACCTTCACTAAAGAGTCACTTGGCAGATGATGCTACTATAGACAGCTTTGCTATAGGAATCTCTCCCTGTTTTTAGACAAAAACAGAACTGAATTAGTGTCAGGCTCTTAGATTACATGAAAGTACTTAACACATTTGAGCTGAAATGCTTGGATTTCTGAGTGGCTGTACTGTTTATGAGCATGATATCGGGCTAGAAAACACGGGCATTTGCAGAGGGGGGCCATGATTGGATCGCTACCAACTTCAGAGTCCAACATGTTCCCATCTGTTGTCGCCTCAACTTCTGCAGTCAATGTGTCTGTAAAAAAAAAAAAAATCCACACATGCCAATTACACACATTCATGTTAGACTGCAAAGCAATTTTGTCAGGTCATCTCTAAAAATCATCACTACCACACATTGGAAATCTCCAATGAATTCAAACCTGCATGTCAAAACAAATGTGTGCAACTTGATTAAACAGAAGCGAGCTTGCTTGGCAAGTTCCATCTTACTGCTTAATGCCAACTGTCTAATAACATTGTTCATTTCATGGTTACCCAGCTACCTAGCCAGTTCATTTACACAATTAACTAGCCAGTAGCTACTATCCGCAGTTATGCCATTGACTTGAAAACGTACGTCAATAACTTTACATTCCAGGTTATAGCTAATAATGTGCAGTTACCCAATGCTTAAAGTCACACTGCAATGATGCTGGCTAGCTAATTAGATAGCTAACGTTACATGATTATACAAAGCAAGTTTTCGTTAGACGTTTAGCCAGTCATTGCATCTCTTCATCTAAGTTTGCGAGCATCACGTTGTCTGTCTTTGTATCCTTTACAAATGTTGGTAGAAATTGGAAGATGTGCCAATCACTTCATTAACTGATGATTTGCATTCTGCAAGGTAATTCTTCTTATTGGGTCTCGTGCACAGAAACTCCAATCAAGGCAGATTATCACTGACTTGGTAGACATGACCAGGGCATCAGTCAACTACGTGGGTATGTTGACAACACTGGAAGAATATCAAAACTAATCAGAAATCGAGGGTATTCCAGCTGCATACAAGTGGAATTTTGTGTGTGTGTGTGTGTGGTTATATTACCCTAATTTAGTAATGTAGATGGTTTTAGGAAGATTTTTCAAGTTCAACTAATGAATGAGTAAAATCTCAGATGAATACGTGACTAGACTGAGGCATTTCATATGTGGACTCGAGACTGGACTTGAGCACCACAACTCTAGTAGTTAGTTAATTAGGGTTAGCGAATAGTGAAATTTAGTAAATTCTTCACGGATTTAATTCAGTTTTTAGTTACGTATGACATATGGCTACCTCACACATAAACAAGCCCGTTGTAGTAACATTAACTGTATGCCGCCATAGTTTGTTAGCTGTTTTGCTTTGATTTGTTCATTTTGATAAGTCATTGCTCTAAAATTCCACAACTGGGAAAACCTCTGACCTTTGCCATTCATTTTAGAGGTTTGCATAATGAAAACACATCAGGCTCGTCAACCTTTTACAAAGTGAAAGGCTCAAACAAAAGACTTTCTCTCCCAAACAAAGAGTTAGAGTGAAGCCAATGATGCCATTTAGATGGTGTTATCTCTTTCAACATTCAAGAATTTACTTCTTTTTTTGCCCTCTATAGTAATCCATTCCCCACAATTCCAGGTCTTGAGACATGCCACAGAGGGCCACACAGATCAATATTTGCCAAGTTTAAACCAACAGATTATCTGTCTGTCAGGATTCCAAATAGAAGCTCTTGGGTGTGACATAAATTTAACTTTGTCCTCTAGAATTTTGGAGGTCACATTTTGTTGTCTTGAAATTCTGAATTTAGGCTGCCTAAGGAATGCTATTGCCATTATCATCAGTCTAAATTAGTTACTGAATAAAATATCTATAACACAAAGCTATCTGTCATCGTAAATGCACATCAGGACAAGCAAGCTTCAAATTCAGTTATTCTTTGCTTCATTTATTTTTCATGTAAAATGGAAATACAGAAGTTTATGCAATGTTTGGACTCTGATAACATTTTCTTGAATAAGGTCATGAAACATTTTGCAGTTAGGTTTATCCAGATATGAAAGCTTGATCAAAAATAAAAAGAACAGGAAATTATTGAAATAGTCCCTTGGAAAGTGTTCACACTGCATTGACTTGCAGGAAGTGGGGAAAAAAATAAGTAAATAAATAAATAAAATTTCTTTGAATGAGGAGTACCTGGACTTACAATATCCCCTCTTGAGATGTATCAGATTGACTCAAATTAGGCTTATTGAATCTTACTCAATGGGCTGCATTTATTAGTCTAATAGCATAAAATAAACTCAGTGAAACAAAATCACCTGTTCTACCATCACACTCAAACACTCTGAGGGAGGTCGTTGGAATGGTGCTATATTAAATAAAATGTTATTGATTTGCCAATTAAACGAAGGGATGAAGAACACAGGGGTGTCATATGGCCATCTGTCAGATGAGACCTTGTTAACAAAACCCCTTTCCTTGCAGTATGACAAGGTCATTTATGAATATAGGATTAATCTTCCTAAGTGCAGAACATATTCCTCCGTTGTTTTTAGAGAGAAAGTCCTCTTTCCGCTCTCTTGTTGTAATTTATTCTTTCAGTTTGAAATATGGTTCTTTTAATTCTTACGTCTTATTAATCTTGCTCAGAATGACGCGACCAATAACAGGGAATATAAAAATTCACAGGAAACGCAGAAAATTCAGCATCTCTCAGTTTTGCCGCAATAACAGAATAATTGATCCAAATATGATGCTATGAGATATCGGCGTGTCGAGAAATGATGGTGCGACTGGACTGACATATTCTTCAATAAGAATACACACACTCCCTAGTGTAGCATTAAAAGGCATTTCACCAAAACAACTGTAATAAAATCATACATAATATGTCAGTATGTATCATTAATAGGAAACCAGCACATACGAAGGAAAATGTTTTGATATAGAAGTACTGATAAGATTGTACAAAATATATTATACTGGTCAAATAAGTACCATGACAGCATAATGCATTCACAATGCATAAAAATGCATGTATGAATATACAGTATACTGTATGTAGACAAAATTATATGTGATATGACCCAAAACTTATTACATTCCATAAAATACTTTTTACAGAATAAAAATAAAAAATGTACTGGCAAAGTATTGAATTCTGTCCCAACTCTTGAGTGGTGCCGTCACTAACATTCCACAATACTGGGCTGACCAGAGCCAGAGAGCAGAGGTGAGACGAAACTGCAGTTTGTTCTCCGTTTGTCTACAGTGAGAAAAATGGGTGTTGCCTTCGAGGGTGTTGAAAAATGTGCCACAAGGAGGTGGCGGGGTCCATCTTGGGTAGTGTCCAGAGTCACTCACGTCACTATCGGTTGTGGAGGTGGCTGGGAGATCAGTTGGTTAGGGTGAACTCCAGCTTGAATGGCTTTCTGTGGAGTGGCCTAGACAAGGTGAATACACATCAGTCCATTCCATTGCTCCCAGCCTCCTTTGTGAGCTGCCAATGGTCTTAAGAAGACTTCTTCGGTAGGTAGTGTGCCCCGCTTCGGTCTGTCCCCACTGCCTGCTCTGTGTACCAACACCATGTGGTTGATGTGGCATTGTAATGTGTGGCAGGGTGCTGAGAAGTCACCATAGTGGATGAGGTTTGGTCTGAGCAGCCAGATCATGACAACATGTTAACATACTGGGTAGCACTGTTGCCTCAGATAGACTTACTGGACTGGGTGATTGAAGCCCATATCCACTCGGTGTGTCTGCAATTTGCAAGTTCTCAACATGTTGTGTAGGCCTCCTTTGGGGAATCCGGTTTCCTTGTGGAGACCAGTGATTTGCAGTTGGGCTGTATGGTGTCTCAGTGTTGCCCATAGGGTATGATTGTGTGGGTGTATGTGCCTGGTGATGGATTGGGCTCCCATCCAGTGCATACTCTTCAGCCCTATGCTGCCTCCAGCCACTCTGTGACCCTGGCCTGGACAAGCAGTTAGAATGTCGACGGATGTTGGTTTAAAGGCATGGGCTCATGCTTTCACAATTCGTATCTGTTTCAGCAATAAACCATACGTAACTAGTAAACAGCTCCCAGGGCAAAGATATCACACTCATTTCAGTTGGCAGAGAACTTGAATTTGGACAAATCGAACAACAGTACTAACCAAATTTCACCAGAATGTAGAATTCCCAAAAGGAGGGAAGAATGTACTGAATCAGCTTCATACAAATATTTCCAGGGAATTCAAACTCTGACCCCAACCCTCTTTGGGCAATCTGATTATATCCATTTGCCTCTCATCCTACCCTATAAATTTGTCATCAAGGAAGTCAAACGACACATCAGATCAGTAGAAGTTTAGCCAAAGGGATCTAGTTTGTACCTTAGAATTGCTTGGTTATTTTGAATGTACTGACTAGAACCTTTTTTACACATGAAATCATACATGGCTTGTGAATATACATCGTGAAATATACCTCCACGATGTTTTACATAAACTGCTGCGTAGGCAACATAATAAATAAAAACATGCAAGTCTTTCAAAAGCAGAAGCTACGGATCACCAGCAAGGTCTGATTTTTGTCGAAGGTACATGATTTGAACTTGCCCCCATAATTCTAAAGTATTACGAGAGACCCATCCTAACCCAAAAACTTCTGCGTCTAGCTTTCTAACTAAAGTGGAAACTCTGCACTGTCCAGCTGGATCCTGGAATTTTTAACTAGCAGATGAGAATCTGTCAAGCAAGGGACCTAGTGGAACTGCACGTTGGGTTTTAACACAGGATTTGAACTAGGTTGGGTTATTTAAGCCTACTGTGGTACTCTCTTTTAACATGACTGTGAACCCTTCCACAACAATAACACTATCCTTACTTGTTCAGATAATACTACTATCACAGGACAGATTTCCAAAGATAATGAAACTGTTAATAGAAAAGTATGGAATGCGACAAAGAGTTACGCAGTCAATAGTGTTGTCCTCACCACTACAAATATGAAAGAACTCAAACAGAACATGAGGAAGTCTTAAAGTGAGATGTAGTTCCCCATGTACAACAACTTAGAGTAGGTGGAGTAGGTTCAAACCTTTAAGTTAAATCTTCCAGAGTGACTTCTTGTGAATTCCTGCAGGTGAACCACAGAAAATCTCCTGACTGATTGCACAACAGCACAGTATGCCAATTAATCTTCTGTAAAAAAGAAAGCCCAGCAGTGAGGTTTCAAGACAGGCAAGCACCTACTAGCCAATGAGGATATTTAAAATAATCATTGCCTCTGCAAAGCAATAAGCATCACCAAAGAGCTGACACACCCCAGCAGCAACTTGTTTCTTCTCCTCACATATAAAAAAAAAAAAACAAAAAAAAAAACCACAGAAATAAATACTGAACAACCAGACTACAGAATAGCTTTTTTGCAAGAGCAGTCTCACACAAGTGATGTATCATGGTTGTCACCATGTAGGGTGCAGAGCCAGAAAGCAAGAGAGACACGTATGCTAGTGCAACAGGGGTTTAATAACAAAATGGATCAAATACAACCATCAGGCTCTGCCGTGAATGCAAGGGACAACTGTGATGAGGAACACTAAGGAATGAGGCCGAACAGATAAGACGAAGGACCCAGGAGCAGAAATCAATACTAGCCTTAACAAGAAATAATACACAGCAAACCCAAAGGTAAAAACACAAACTTAAAGAAACAGGTGGGACACATGAGGGCTATCAGGGCAAGGGTAGTTAAACTTGACAGGGAAATGAGGAAACAAGACATGCCGGCATACCTGAAACCCTGGTCAGTATTCATTGTACTGGAGTGTTGGTGCTGACGTGACATAACACTTAAACCTGCAATATCTTTTCATCGCCGATGTTACGACCCGGTCTAGGGTCAGGCCGCAACATAAAGGCAAAGGGACAGGTATATGAAAAGGTGAGTACAAATATTTATTGTGTCTTCCAGTGCATAGTATGGTGGGACATAAATATCTACAATATTTACAGACAAATACCAAGACGAAAGGCACAAACGCTGTGTAACAGAAGTCTTTAAGTGATTGAACGGGTGGTGCATAAACTGTACACTCAGAATTTGCACACATACAGTACTGGACGAAACAACCAGAACGTCTTGGTAGAATAAAAAAAAAAGAAGAAACCGGGAAACACACAAACGACCACAAATAACAGAACTCTCTGATGGGAATCCCCGGAAAACAGAATCGCAACATTTTGACAGCTAATAACAAAAGTGGAGCGAATCAGCAGCAGCTCCGCAACGTAAGTCTATCTTCAGCTTAAAAAGGGTAAAATGTTGGTAGGCGCCAGTCATCGTCTTCTTTCTTCGTCTTTCGTCATTTTCCTCCGTCGTCGTCTTGGGCGATTTCATCAGTGAAATCTTCTTGGGCACAGAAGATTGTAACACCCCCACACCCAAAAGAACAAACATATAGTGTTTGTCGTTACTCTCAATACCCAGAGAAACAGGACAGTGCATCGGCCATAACATTTTCACTTCCCTTTTTGTGCTGAATTTCTAGGTTAAAACCTTGCACAATCAATGACCATCTCATTAGCCTTTCGTTGGAGTTGTACATTTGGGAGAGAAAAAACAGAGGCTTATGATCCGTGTATACAACAACAGATAATGCCCTAGAGATATACTTCAAAATGTTGGCGTGCCAAAAGTAACGCTAAAGTTTCTTTTTCATTTGTGCTGTACTTTATTTGATATTTATTGAATTTCTTAGAGAAGTAAGGTGTAATATTATTAATAATTTGCAATATAGAGTACACTAAGTAAAACTCCTGTTTGCTCCTGATGGCCATCACTTTAGCACTACCTGTTCAATTTGTATTGTATTTTCAGTTTTTTTTTTAAAAAAACATAACACATTTGTATTTTATTTTGCATAGTTTTACACTCATCTGTTCTAGGATGTACCCCAGCGTTTGCTACCTGGCATAGGCACCACCTTTAATATTAACATCCAAACATAATCCTAGTGAGTACAAAGTTGCTGCCTCCAGGCAGTTCCTTAACTAGACAAGTCTTCCAATAGTAGGCCATCATTCTGAGACATCCTGCAGAGTTCAAAATTCAACAGAAAGGAGAATCCAAAATAGCTTTCCGAAGCTTCAGCAACTGCATGGAGTGACTTTGATGACTGAGCACATTCAGAGAGAACCAGCCAGCCCCAATAGCTGCCAAACAAGGAGGTAAAAGCCAATAGGTGTGTTAATGGGGAGGAGTCCAGAAATGGAAGTATCCAGAAACATGTCACCTCAGGCTACTCACTGTTCACTCTGAACGAGCTAGTATAGGCTATTTTATGGTTATACTGTATATGTAAAAATGTTTAGCATTACAGTGTGCATCAATTCATAATCAGTTTGCTACACAATTCAAAAAATAAAGGTTAATCACCCTTAATATGATTTTATTAATCCTAAATGGGACCCAAGGACCCCATCCCCTCTAGGAGCAAAAACTATTATGTGTCAGAAGTGAATGGATCAATGAACATTTCTAGCCATGGGTGTACTGACATTGGCAAAAGCATAACATAATAAGACCATATGTAGTGTGTTTGTTTGTGTGAGAGTGAGTGAGTCCATTAATACCATCCTGAGTATCCTCTGGCTCAACATGACTCTGTACTGGGTGGATGAGTAAGGCATCATAATAATAACAATTCTAACATTTTCTATACAAAACCAAAAGAACTCAATTATCAACATTAAAAATGACATTTATTAAAAATAATAATCTGATTTTGTAGAATCCTATTGTTGAAGTTTGAAAATGTGCATACGTCATGTACCCAAGAGGAAGACGCTCCACTGAGAGGGTTTTACTCAGAGAACCATTCTAGATTTCCTTAATCCTCAATAATCCATCATTCAGCGAGGACACATTCCAAGAAAAATGTCACTATAGAAACCAGTTAGTTTAGGGCCTTAGATAAACTAATGCAGAAAACCACAAATGTTCATTTTGTAAATGTTTAAGCAAAATGTGCTTGTAACTGTCTTAAGACTATTTAAATTATTAAAATGGACTGTTTATAAGTTCAAATTTTTATTAAAAATTAAATTTCATCTCTGACTTTGGCTTGTTCATTGGTGAAGTGTAGCATGGGTCATTTTGTGAAAATAATGTCTGAGATATGTACTCATTTAGTTTCTGTTTCCTTTGTAGGTTTCTGAACTGTTTTTTTTTTTTTTTTTCTCCGATATAGTAGATTTGCCTAATATGGCGTCATGTTCCGCAGGGAACCAGAAGATTAGATTAGATTAGATTAGACTAGATTAGATAGATAGATAGATTTGCTTAATTCATGATTATCACTAGTTTTGTCCCCTTTTCTGGTTTAACTAGCATTCATTGTCTCAGCACATTTGATGCAATTAAAAATCATTCTGTCTCACCTTTATGTGAGTTTTCTGACCTAATGTTCAGGCCACAGAGCATAGAATTGTTCTATTTTTCCTCCTTGCAGTCTTAGTAAAAGCTTAAATGTTTCAATGGGAATTCCCAAGGCAGTGAAAGCTATTGCCAATATTAAACTGTGCCTGGCCACACTAAACTAACCACCCCATCATGCATTAAATATGGATGAGTAAACTAATGTTGCACAAAAGAGGAAATATACAAGTCTTTCTTTTGAAAGAATGAGGTTCCTGTAGCTGTTTTGTCCCTAAAGGATATGTTTCATGGAGCTATATGGTTATTAAAATTGAGCTCTCCACCACCATCTCCTTCCTATTAATATCAGATGGGTACTGTAATTTTCACATTTAACGTGAACTTTTGGGGTTCTTGCTTGCTGTCATTATCACTTTGCATAGTGCTTACGATTCTTGATTTTATTTTTTTTTGTATTTTATAATGCTTTGTTTTCTGGTGACTTGGGTAATGTCTACAGTAAATCATACTAGTAATTACGATTACTGTAAATATATAGTTTGTATATTTTTGCATGTTGCGATGAACGGTTAAACTGAATAACCTCAGCTTGTTAACATCTACCGATACCATGCCACTATGATAAACCATTAAGTTCAAAATCCACTAAATTGCTAATCTTTAAATAATGCAACATGAGACAACCACCTGAACTAGCCTCCTAGTTTATGTTTAATTCAATTACTGAACTTCACTGAGCTGTTCCTACAATTTCCCATCGAGGTGGGATCACTTGTGGTGGATTGCAACCAGAAAAGAGTTTTTAGATGCTCACTGAGGCAGACATGATTTCCAAACTACACTGTAAAAATGTGTTTTCACTGCCAAATTACTATGATATGTAATGGATAATAACTGTCTTTTATGAAAGAAGGTTAAATGTACATAAGTAAACCATAAATTCACTGTATTTTTGCAATGCGTATGTGAATTTACAAAGATAGAATTTAAAATACGAAAAAAAAGGAATTACACTGTTATATGGCAGACATTTGTTTTAATTAGTGTTACTGTTTTGTGTTGGCAGTGACCATATTTTAGAAAATTGTGCATTAGTATGAATGTAAAATGGATCCATTTAGCAATAATAGGTAGGCTCCATGATGGATAATTTTATTTGTAATGCTACAGATTACACTAGTTACACGATTGTACTGTCACATCCTCAAAAAATGTGTCAGAAACTACCAGAAGATGCCAGTGAGCAGCCAGAGGCAGCAGTCTTCTGAAAATTCCATCTCTAGACCCTTCCCCATAAAGACACCTATATGGTTTTTGGCTCAAAAACCCATGGTACCTCAAGGCCCATCCTCTGACTATGTTCCAGCACCATCCTCTGCCACGCCAATGGTCACAGGCTGGGAGGTCAGCTTAGATCCATTTCATTGCTTTTACCCCCAAGACTAGAAGAGGGTTTGAAACTCAGTGCTCATTGGTTTTCAAGCTGCTGCTGGGTCATTTCCTGTCAGAATGATTAAAAGTGGCATATAGCATCTCACACATGGGAACAAAAGTACCAAATCTGTCTCAACAGCATCCAGTTAAGAAGAGATGAGTCTTCAGGTATTTCTTGAATATCTACAGGGAGTCTGCAGACCAGATGTAGATGGGCAGTTTGTGCCATCATTGAAGGATCAGTCCATTGCCATTTCTGAAGGCCAGCATCAGGGAATTAAACTTGATGTGACCACTTACAGGGAGCCAGTAAAGAGAGAAAAAGAAAGGCATAACATTGGATCATTTGGGTTGGTAAAACGCCACATGTGCTGCTGAATTCTGAATCATCTGAAGTGTCTCATGAGCACAGGCCAGTAGTTCAACCAGCAAGGAATCTCTGTAGTCTAACTGGAACATAAAAAGTGTCAGGGTAAGTAGCTAAGTTGCAAAATCTGACAGACATTGTCTTATCTTCCTGATTTTAAAGAAGAGCAAAGCTGCTATGGAAGATTGCTGCAATGTGGTCAGTTAAGGGTGGTGTCTTCTAACTATCATTACCCTAAGTTCTTGGTAGACCTTGACATGGGAAACATTGATGACCCAAGTTGGGCAGAGATGTCATAGTGAACCACAGGGTAGGCTGGGAAGACAAGGAGCTTAGTCTTTGAGACCTTGACCTGGAGGTGATACTCCTTCACCCAGATTGGATGATTAGATCTAGAGAAGTAGTATACAGTCCTAGTGATACATTAGAAAGGGTGGATGAGGTTACAAAGGATGGACAGGAGGCCCTCCCATCCATGTCAAAGGGTATAGAATGGTCAAAGAGGAAGAGGACAGACATCAGAGATGCAGTTGTTGCAGATTGTAGAGCATCCAGGACTGCTTTGAAGGTGGGCTCAGTTTATTGTCCACATCACTCTGTATACCTGCGGGGTGATTGTCAAGTCAGCTCCAGTAAGGCTGAATCCACATTAACATATCTGCCAGACCTATCTCAAACCCCCATTGGCGGAGGGGAAGTGACTGACACACTGACCCCCTGCAGAGTAACCCATCCTGCTTTCCCATTCTTCCCTTCTCCCCTAGCATACAAAAGCCATATATAATGCTTGGATATTACGTTCAAAAGAAAGCTATGCATGTACTCGTGTTTGGTCTCATTTGAATGGTCTCAAAGTAACTGGTACAATGGTCTTGGTTCAGAAACAGTATGTTGTATCATTTTAGAAATACAGAACTTCAGGAGAAATCCTAAAGTCACAAGAGCCAGCCCCCAGGAATATCGAAGGCACACAGGTACCTGTTATTAAAGTCACAAGAAGCTGTCAGATTCAGGAATTTAATACATTTTGTTGTATGGTCATCTAGTCAGTGATTGGTGTCATGGCGCCTGCCCAGGTCCAGCAGAGGGTGCTCCTGAGTGCTTCCTACCTGATTGTCCTCACCTGTTGCCCATTGCCTCTTCCTCTGTCTTATATTAACCCTTGGTGTTGCCTCAGGCCTTTGCTTAGTCATTGTGTTTTCCTGCTGCTCTGGCTCTGTCTTCTTGTCTACTTTTGTTCCCCAGTAAAATCCTTACTATTTGGAGTCTCTGGTCACAGATCGTCCCCAAACTGCATGATAATTGGATCATACAAATAATAACATATCACTTGGTCTGAGATTTAAGGAAAGGTAAACAAGACAGTGGGGGATACTGTAGTCAGAAGCCCCACATGGCATTACATGCTTAGCCTGATTCTCCTGTGTAGTCGTACTGGAGTTTTCTGCTGAGTATATACCATTTTAATAATTTGTATCGTTATAACTTGTATGTTCTTTAGTAAAGATAATTGTGTGGCCACGTAGTTTGATCACTGTCTTTGGTCTGTTTGGAAGTAATGTATTTCATGCCTACCCAGCAAATTAATTGTGTTCTGTTTAATTCTTGTTTGGCTAAAATCGTTAGCTCTGCTGAGTTCTTCGTGGTGGTGCTATTATGTCCCTGACCAGGATTAGATGGTTAAACTGGCTTTGAGTAGCTACAATGTATTGCACAGATACAACTGACACACAGCCTCTGAGTTGAGATCTACCAGACACACAGTGCTTAAGCAGTCCCTGAGCTGTATTGGTCAAACACGCTGACAATTCCCACCAGCCTCTGAGTTGGTAACATTTGACACGTGCATTGTTACCGTAGTCAGACACGCTGCCAATGGGAACCAGCCTCCGAGTTGAACCGGTAAGACAAACTGCAGTAATCCTTGAGCTGAAATAGTTACCCACGCTGATATTTAGCTTCTGCGTGAGCTACTTAGACAAACTACATCAGTCTCTGAACTGGGTAATCCAATATGCTGTTACACAGCCTATGTGGCCAACCAGTTAAACTGAACCTAGCAGTCTCTGAGCTGGACAGACTCAAATACGCTGAGGGTGTGTCAAGTTGGTAACTATCACCCAGTTCCTGAACCACCAGCTTGGTTCCACATGGGGTTAGGGCTATTTGCTTAACTGGTCTGGAGCAAACCCAGTATGATACCGGTGCCTGGAGGCAAGAGTAACTGAGAGTAAGTCTTATTATCAGAACCACCCTAAATTTATTAGAGGTCAAGGCCACAGTATTTTAAATTCAACATTAAATACTATGCAGTCAGATGAAATTAAGTTTTAGATTAAATTCAGTTTAATTGAGGTTTGAAGCACTTTCCGGATGTGCACGGAAAGACCTACACATGTTCATACCTTTAGGCAAACCAATGGGATTCCGTCATTGAGCCCGGGGGCGGCTTACCCTATACCTGTAGCCAGACTAGTAAGCATCCTGTAGGGTATTTTGTGTGAAGAAGTTGGAGACCCCCAAGATGACAGAAATCTGAACAGTTTTGGATAGAAAGGAGAAAAGAAAGATCTGTAGTTTCCTGCATCTGAATAAGCAAGTGTAGGTTTCTTAAGGAGAGGAGTAATTCAAACCAGCTTAAAACACCATGGGGAATGTACCAATTATGAGTGAGGTGTTAATTCTGTGGGTAAGTGCAGGGGGAGACTGTAGTACTTACAGCCTGAATAAGATGCCAGGGATGGAGTCCAAGAAGCAGGTGGTGGGTCTGCTGGTGATCTTGGTGACCTCTGTGGCTGAGTGGTGAATGAGGGGAGTAAAGGTGGTGATGGTCTGGAGGAGAGACAGCAGAGCATCAAGTGAAGTGGTTAGGACAGAGCCAAGTGTGAAAGAGACTTTATCAAGGTGAATGTTCTTGTCTCCTAGGATGAGTTAGCCATCATCAGGGATGGTTGGTAGGAGCATACCCAGTTCTTCATCAAAGTTGCCTAATTGGGCTTGGTGGACAATAGAACGCAACAATGTACAGTTTAATGGTGTTACGATTGCGACTATATGTTACCCATAAAGAGAGAAATAGATTTCCAGCACTTGGAATCAAGCAAACCTGTCCCTCCTCTCCAACTACAGGTAGATAAAAGTGGAATGCGTGTAAAGGAGAAGCCGGGAAGGCATCTTGAGTTAGTGTTCACAGGGCAGATTGTGGCTTCACTCAGTGCAATGTTCAGGAATGTGTGCATGGCCGGGGCAGGAAAGAAGTCAGATTTATTGATTATGGATTGAGAGTTCCATAACCCTATGCAAAAAGGAGTCAACAGTGGCTGATGCTGGAACAGGGCACAAGTGGGAGGGGTTGCGATATCTCCTCTGAATGAAGTAAGAGTGGCATTTGGGCTGAACTACAGGAATGCAATGGACGCTCGTACTAGATGAACAAATACAGATGGATAAGAGAATGGGAGAACACACTTAGCCAAGGAAATGAGGGTCTGTGCTCAGTGGTCTCATGCAGGCAGACTCACTGAGGGCAGCAGTCATGATTGGCAAGATGATGGGAGGGAGCATAGACTCCGCAGAGCAGAAAGAATGTCTTAGAAGAGGTGAATGGAGGTGTTAAAAGCTGCCCTCAGTAAGTGTCAAGTTCACTGGTGACAAAGGAAGATAGCTATTAAGGGACACTTACTAAGTAAACACAGGCCAGCATCTGCACTACTAAAAATTCTATCTGATATTGAGTAAAATCTCTAATATACCAACCCCATATATTGAGGGTAGTACTAATTACCAGGACAGAGTGTGGGGACGTAGGCTTTGTTTCTGGTCCGTGGAGGCTAAGTTGACCTGAAACTTTTGCTGTTTGACGGCCATAGTGAGAACATTCAGTATTACTTAATTTGGATCGCTAACGATTCTCTGATCCAAAGGATCCAGTAGATATAGATCATACCCATGGATGTTTAGATTCCTCTAGTCAGCCAATCTCTCTATGTTTCCTATCCGGTACTATCATTTAGCAGAGGTTTTCAACTGAAATGAAGAATTCAAATTTTCATTATATCGTCCCTATGACTGTACTATTGGTCAGCTACTTGGCATTATGCACTGAACCTCATCATTGGCCATTAGATTCTTCCTGTGACAGTGCAACTTTCAGATCTCATTTAGTTTCCCATGATCAGTGGAACATAGCAACAGAACTGAAAACCTCACAGGTAATTCAGTCGTTCTTAAGCCTTGTGCTGATCTTATCCTTGATAACTTCCCACCATTAGAGAGCAAATCCAAGACCTCAAACATCATGCCATTTTCCAGTCGGAAAAGACAGCCGTATAGATGGAAAAAGGAATGAAAAAGGATTCAAAATTCTTGGTATTTCTCAAGCATTGGTACAAGGTGAAGGTCTGAAATGAGATGCTTTGTAATATCACGAAAAACCCTCTTAGTAGACAGAAAAGATGCTAGTTCTTCCTAACACAGCCTCTGAGAAAGTGCATTGTATATAGTACATGACCTCAGTGGCCATCAGGGACAAACAGGAACCTTCTACTTTACATTTCAGTGTTTTTTTCTGGCCCAAAATGGTGCACAGTGTCAATGAGCAAGTTAAACATTGCCAGCCCTTTATTTTGGCTGAGACATATGAGCCATCTGCCTGGGTCACATTAGAAAATATCAGAACTACTGCAACAATACAGTTAGTATGCTTAGATATCACAAATGCTGGAGAAAACAAAACTAATTATGTTTTTAGTACCACATCTCCTGTGTATAGTTAGTGCCTTTAAAAGCCAAAATGCTAAACAAATTTCCAAGAAACTGCGCGGCTGGCTCTGGCAGGAACCTGCGACCATGGAACATTTTGGGCCTGCTGTCACATCTCACCCCAAGCAGAACTTCTAAGTTGGCTCTGATGAAATTTGGGTCACAAAATGACTCTGGATTTTTTTTTTTTTTTTTTTTTTAACCAGATTGACCACAATTCTGACTGAGTGAGCAGTATCTAACAGACTTAATGACCCTCCCTCTCTCTAACCATTTTCCTTGTTTATATAAAGTCTACGCAGAATTTTTAGATGTGTGAATCATTGTTTTATCTGTGTGCAGGTAGCATATACATGATTATATTTGGACTATTTAGAATGGTTTCAGTCATGGAGCCTTGGCTCCCCCTTGCTAATTTTCCAATGGGCCATATGGCTGTTGAAATGTGATAAGCAGTTATAAGATTTTTATGGTTACACTGTTATATCCCGCCAAATTGTTTGTTTATACACTTGTAATTTGATCAGGTTATTACCCTGTTCCAGGAAACTTGGTGGAGCAGTTAAGGAGGGCTTCATGGGATAGCTGAAGAGCTCCTGCTTCTCCTACTTGATATTGTGTATTTGGCATCTGTAATGAGATCTCTTTTCCACATGCTGTGTGTATCTTTTGTTGTGTATGTATCACTTTGCCTCTTTATGTTGTTTTGCATGTTTTTTAATGTGTAAAACATTAGGACCTCGGGGGAAAGGCTTTATTTGGCAATTCCTGCTGGTATTCATAGTGACCAGTTCCTAATGCTGACAAAATAATTGTTTGCAAGCTATTTCTGTGCACAAGGATACCAGTGTACATATTTGGTGGTGTGAAAGGCTGGCATTGTTTCATGTGGTCATATAGGAGTGAGCCTATTCTGCTGTATACATATTTTGTAACAGAGCAACAGTTTGTTTACTAGCAAAATCTGTAATTTCTCTTGGGATTGCGGCCTTGGTTATCACATGTAGTTGCAAAAACGACTGGGGTGTACCATGAAGCCTTAAGAGCCTGTTGAAGAGGCCTACCCTTCATCTTGTTCAGGGGATTACAAGGATTTTAAAAGGGGATAATTAACCACTGTTTTCCCCCTTTGATTCGTACTGTTCTAGTGAAAATTTGGTTGAATGACTCTTGGACTGGGTTTTCTCAGTTATAATAGTATGCTGATTCATTTTACCTGTATTGTGATTTTATGGCTCGAGCATCCCTTATTGAGTCTGTAGCCAATGTGCCATGTGGAAACAGGTTCATTGATAGTAAACTAGTATGTTTAAGGTTTTGTATTGTAACAGTCTTAAGGGACACTAGGTTATAGTTCCCTGACTACCACAGCTGGTCTGCAATCTGTCAGTTTTTCCATGCTCTTACAACTTGTGCCTTCAGTAGAAGAGACATTAGTTTCAGTTGGTATAGCTTTTCTTTTATGTAAGTTGACTGTGTTACCCTTGTATGGGCCGCCTGGACGTGTTTTACTACACCAGTGAAAATGTGGGGGTTGCCTCAGTTCCTGATATTACTACTGTGTGATATCCTCCCTTGGTAAATGGAGTAGTGCAGTCTGGGACTGTCTAAGGATTATTTCTTTGGCCAGCTTGTGAGGGCTGCCCGTTATATTTGTTTTGTAGTCAAGTACCCACTTTAGATATCTCTGTGCTTTGCTTTGAATTGTAATCAATATATGACTTCTGCCTAGCAAATTGTTTTAATTTGTACTTTTCTGAAATTAAGTAGTAGTGGATTCCTGGGGAGTAACATTATCACAATTCCTGGTACACAGCAAAATAATTAAACTGTAACGACAGTGCCTGGGTTCGAGCCTTCCTATTCCCTAGAGTACCAACCCGGGTTTTGTGTTTACCCATCGTATTTCCCCAATGTGCTCAATCGAAATGCCTTGCCTGGAAAGTCAGCAAGAGTTGGTGGCAGTAGTTGTGGGAGGAGTCAGAAGTCAGTGGTCAAGTCAGACAGTTTGTACTTAACGTGAAATGAAACTCGGAAGTGATGGAAGATATCGCATTCACCTCCTTTCAGTCTGAAGAGGGCGATATAACAGAAATTCCTGTCATTGCACAGAGAGGGAGTTGATGAGCAACAAAGACGACCATCCCATTTTCAGCCTTGTGTTCGGTCACGTTCCAAAACTTCACATACATATGGAGTTCCGGTAGGGATTGTCTGATCATGTCGCTCTTGATCATCGTAGTTGTGTTTAAACACTTGTGTCATAAATCTCTGTGAGCCAGCTACTGTTGCACAGAAATGTGTGGTCAAAGAGCAAGACAAATGTTATAAGAGAAGAGTCAAGAGCACACTACTGAACACGAGATGCAGAGTACTCATTGTGAATAAAAGTGAAAGAGGGGAAATGAAAAGTGATAAATGGGCCCCAACCGTCAACACCTTCAGACCAAATGCATGAAATGACAGATCATGACAGCAAACTTAAAGCTGTGCACCACGACTTGATCTTGGATATCAGTTTTATGCTTGTAAAATTAATCTGAGGTAAATAACTTGTCTAGTGTTGGATGTTCAAAGAATGAGGGGTGCTTGCACAGTAACTACTTTTTAATCTTCAGAGTGGGAAGATTCAAGCAATGGAATCTGTGCCTGAAAAAACGTAATGTTCGCCGTGCTGATCACCACATCTTCCAAAGACAGACAGTCGGAACTTAGATGTACACCCCTTTTTCTGGTTGTGACTAACTGGTTGAGAAAATGTAGACATGTTGTGTAGGCAGCTGTTCGACCTAGTCACAGCTTGGCGACCAAAATGAATGAAGAGGAGAAGAAGCTACCTGAACTCACAGACACGCCCGGTGGTTCCGGCTGGCAGAGGCTTCAGTGGCGCTCTCTGAAAAAGGCAAAAACAGGGTTATCCAATCGCTTGCGGCTCCCCATCCATTTTACGTCCACAGACTTCTAGATACACTGCCTGCAACTGGTCCATCCTCTCCACTCAGTGGGATGTGTGGCTGGCCTGTGGAGCTGTGTGGTGTGAGGCAGTAGGCTGACATGTCTTCAAAGAGGGCTTGGTGTGTTTTACTGCACCAGTATCCTGTAGGCCTGGTGAGCATGGATGCTGATGAATATGTTTTGGGGCCCGTATACATCCCAAATGGGACAGCTCTGTATTGCCAGTGGCTCCCTGAGCTACTAAAGGTTGTTTTTTCTCCTTGGCCTCATGGGTAGGAGGCATCTGCCAATACCATTTTGTGAGGTCCAAGGTGCTAATTGTACCACACCTTAACTAGCTGTTCAACCAGCTCGTCGAGCTAAGGAAGGGGGGTTAGCTGTCAAACATTGACACCTCGCTCAGATTCTGAAAGTCATAACTGAATGGCATTGTGTAGTCAGGTGTTAGGACCAGGACAGCTGGACTGCACCAGGAGCTCTGGGATTCCTCAATGACAGCAAGCTGTCTCATCATCTGGACCTTGTACTCTACTGCCTCATTTCATCCTTTCAGGATTCAGTAGGGATATTGGCACATAACAACCTCAGGTTCAGTTGCAATGTGGTGTTGGGTGATCTGTGTCCGGCCCAGCTTGGTAGAGAAGACGTTCAGGTTTTCATGGACCATAGTGTGTTGGTCCTGGAGCTTGGTAGGGGCCAGGTCTGGCTCATAATTGGGCTCCTCCCCTGGGCCTACAGCCAATCTCCAAACCTAGGTGGTCTCGCAAAGGCCTTAGCCATGACAGTGTATGCCCATTTCATAGCTTAAAATAGTCCTGTCGGGTTGCTGAGGTGCCTCTAACACGTCACCTTCCCAGGGGTGTCTAGGCTGAGCTCAGAGGAAGTGGTCCATGGCAGAATGCTCAGTCAGTTGTCCAGGTGTATGCAGATCCGGTCGGAGCCAGAATTGTACAAGCTGGAGCAGGTGAGCAAATCGGGCCCAGATTGGGCTGGCCTGACTGGTACCCCATGTCATAAGACTGTTGTGTTGCTATTGTAACAGATGGGCCATATCACACTAGGATTTTCACCTTCAACGTGTGGTAATCTTCCATGATGAGCCAGGGTAATGCATAGTATTTGACCTGAGTTTCCCCAGTGAGGTAAGGAGCCAGCACGCGAGCCCATTCTCACCTCAGCTATGCTCTGCTTCAACCGTCTGCTCAAAGGTGCCTAGAAATGCCTCAGCTTCCTATCCCAGGGTCAACTTGGTGAGGTGCCTGTGTGCATTTTGACACGAGTCCCTGGTTCCTTCCATCACTGGGTTAGCGGCTCGTTCTCAGCACTGCCGTGTCAATGCCCCAGGTTTCCTGGTCACGCTGGAATGATACATTTACCTCCACAACCAATGGAGGTTCTCGGTATCGGGAAGGTCTGCCTCAGTGCCTCTATTTGCCCACATTCTCCACCATTGTCACGGTCTGGCTAAGGCCTCAAAACAGAGGCGAGGCGGTACATGCTGTGCTGCGGGTTTTATTAACACAAAAAGAGTGATAGGATGGAATGATATCAGTTTAACTGTATACTTCGGTAATTCATTCATATAGGATTCAAAAGGTTTTTGCTGTGCATTTTCAAAAAGAGCATAAAAAAGGGAAGAAGAAAAATCTGTGGCCCCCTTCGTTGGGTAAGTAATCAACGAATATTACTGAGAATAGTTTAGGCGGGTTCATTGCACCTGGCCATGAAAAACTGACTTCACATCACAAAAGTGTTTTTTTTTTTTTTTTTTTTTTTTTTGCAATATGGTTATAATTGTTTCACAAATTAAAGAGAATTAAAATTGTCATAAAAATGAAATGGTAGGTTAGAAAAAAAAATAAAAAGCAGCACTCTGTTTCTTTCCTAAACCAAATGATTGCCAAACTGTGTCAGGGCCAGGTGTTACGAATGCTTCTGCCTTGTCTTTAGCAAGACGGAGCATGATGGCGATTTAGCTGAAATTCCTCTAATTATGTTGAGAACTGAAAGACTTATTTACTATTTATGCCAAGAGGTGTTTTTGTATGCATGATTTCCATCAGAGTTCCCATTGCTCACACAAGTATAATGCTGACATTTATTGACATTATTCTCTACCCATCTTCTAACTGCTTATCCTAATGAGGGTCACAGGTGGGCCCATAGCCTATCGTAGACAGCACAGGGGTAAGGCTGGTGTACACCCTGGATAGGATGCCGGTCCATTGCAGGGCACATACGCTCTCCCACATAACATCATGCACTATGGGCAATTTAGAGATGCCAGTCAGCCTAAGTGCATGTTTTCAGTTTGGAGGAGAATAATGGAGTACCCACGGGAAGCCTGTGTTACACAGGGACAAGTCCATAAACACTATGTGGAGGAAAGATTTAAACCCTCAAGCCTGGAGATGTGTACCACTACTCGTTGTGTTTCTTCTTATTCCTATTATTATTATGTTATTGTTGAGGGCAAGCTTAATTCAGCATTTTTCCATTTTAAAATGATGATCTTTTTTTTTTTTCCATTTCTACAAGTACAGTTACAAAGGAATTCTTGGTTTTTTGTGTGTCCTATCCTGCTCTTCTATGACACACACGTACAGGTGAGACCAAATATTGTGGTCTGGCATTTATTTCTGGGCCCTGAGGTAGTTTTTGAGGTTAAGGGTCTTAATCTCTGGACCACGGGATTCAGACCCATCACCTTCAACAACACAGCCACAGAAGCCTAACCTGCAGGGTGAAACTCTTGTCGAGTTCTTTAAGAACCAATCTTTTCATCTGATGAAACGGCAAAAATCACAATGTAACTGCTGCCAGCTTCACAGGAAGTAATAATGAAGTCGGAGTGTAAGAGAAACAGATTCCTCAAGTAGGAGTTCAGACAAAGGAGTGCTTAATGGTGAAAATTAGAACAGGATGTTTTCACGCCATTTCTGCTGTGGCTAATGGGACTTGTTGGTGCAGGAAAAGCACAACTAGGATGATCTTGCAGCGTGGGAAAAGTGACGGCTGCCAGCACATTGCAAAGGGGGTAAGTAATAAGCTGTCCTGATCAGCCCAGCATTCATACCCTTCAGAAGATATAATGATCACTGCCATTTTCTAGTGGTAAAGAGAGCGCCGTACGTTACGATGGAGCCGAGCCCAGTAATAGACACTCTGTGAGTGTACGTATTGTCTAGGTGTTTGCTGACAATACTCTCTGTGGGAAATAATAAAAAAAAAAAAAAACACAGCACTATTTACATTACTCGTGGAATAGCTTGGGTGATGATTTTTATGCAATAAAGAGTTTTCAGTAGAGAAGTTTTATTTAAATATTTTGCCATTGTAGTTATAGGCAGCAGGTGGAAGGAGGAAAAATAAATAACGAATTAAAATATTTCTTTGCTTTGGCATTCAAGGGATACCTGTATCAGTCTCGGGTCCAATATACTCATGAGTATATGGTCGCCAAAATAAAAGCAACATTCAACAAAAAAAAAAAACAGCATATGCAAACATCCGGCTGTGACAGACCGGTGACACTCATCAATACGAACACTTATGGCAATTTGTCTAAAAAAGTCGTCATTTCTTTTTCCTCAGTCTAATTTTAGTCTGAACATGCACGTACATATCATAACATTTTCTTGCGATGTATTAGTGGACAGATGGATAAGGTCATCATGGCAGCAACAGTTTTAAATAGAGCAGGATACCTCGGGGATTTTTGTAAAGAAGACAATAGATAGATTTGAAAGTGCTGCAGGTATGGAACCGATGAGATGGAGGCTCAGGGGTCTCTGAAGTCCTCAGCTGTGCAACTTGGGCAAAGGTGGTTTTCAGCAGCTTCATCTCTCTGTTGAAAGGATGAAATGGTGCGTAAATGCATTTATGGTGTCCACGTCTTCGTCAATCAAGATGAAGAATTAGAATCCGTCAGGAGTATAAATATTGATAACACTTTACAAAAATAATGTTATATTTACAATGCGCAGTGGTTCCATATCAGAGCAACTGGCACCGGTTCCCAGGTGTACTCCTCGTATTGGCACAGCAATATGCACAGTCTGCCAGATTCCCCTGCGCCAGATCGCTCTCTAGGCAAGCCACCGAGGCACACTGTGAGGTTGAACTTAACCTCCCCCC
>JAACJT020023062.1:0-26558 GCA_009936485.2 Gymnarchus niloticus | reverse complement strand
TTTAATGACAGGTCTGGGTCAACTAAGACACCAAGATTTCTAACCAATGTGCTTGACTTAAGTGTGCATCCATTAAACTTAACATCAGCCACCTCTCGATCAACCATCAACCAATCTAATCAACCATGCTCACTGTTCTCACGTTCTCAAGTTTTCACAGAGCCCTGCTTGTGGTTCACCATCATTATCCTCAGGTGCTCTCTCCTGATAGGATGGTGCCATAGCGATATGGGGGTGTAGTCAGTTCTGCTAGACCCGTGATCATGGTTCTTACATGTTCTCCTGCTTGTCCTGTATTTACAGTTCTCACATGTTCTCATGCTGTTCTGCTGGTCCTGAGCTCACGATTCTTAAACGTTCTCAAGCTGCCCAGCAGGAGCATTGCATAGAACAACAAAGCACTGGATAGCGTGAGCTCTTATTAAAAACCTCAGCCATGGAGCTGAACCTACAACCAGTGATTTCAGTGCCATACAGCGATCAAAATCAGGGGGCTGCAGACTGGGGTTGGGTGAGCAGTGACCTTGGGAGGCAGAGGAAGGAAAAACACACACAATTTTGCTGTTGTCTTGATGTCTATAAGCAAAGATCGATGCCAAAGGCAAACATGCTGACAGGTCAACTGGTCCCCCAGGAAGCTGTGGCAGCGGCCAGCACTGAGAGTACTGGACCGTCGAGAGAAACTGCCTGAGTATGCGGCTGTCACCTGTGAAGGGCACTAGGGCTCCAGGGAACCTCTCCCAGCAGGAGGCCACACATCTTACCGTAAGACAGCAGAAACGTGTAGAAGAAGGTCTGTCATAGAGGCACATAGTGCATCGGAAGCACAGTCCAACTTTTCTGGAGGTGACCAGGGGGACCTGTGTAGCACCTTACCATGAATGAGACCAGGAGGCTTCACAGCTCCCCTCCCACCACACGACAAGCAGCCTCTAATGAATGTTCCCTGAGGCTTAAGACCCTCTGCTTGGTCCAGACACCATGCATCCTAGACTTCTGGTGTTCCCATTACTCTGCACTACCTCTGAATGCCTAAGTTCAAACAGACATCGAGTATGAGCTCTGAGTAGGTGTGCTGGTCCAGGGTCAGTCTTCACATTTGCCTGACAGTAAGTTCTAGATATTTCTGTAACGTGGATTCAGGTCAGCGAAAACCTCTCTTAGGTGTCAAACATAAAAGACACACAAAATTACAACTAAACAAAATTTTAATAGACATCATGCATGTGTCGCATGGCTCAGAGATGGTATGTCATTTCAGAAAGAAGGTTGGACCATTTTTCTGACAGGCTCCACCAATCAGTGTAAACTGGCTGCGAAAATCTTGTTTGATTGGCTTCAGAACCTCACAGGCCCTTTGACCTCTGCTGTTAACAGGGCTGAGGATTGGCGATAAACGTCATTTTAACTACAGATGAAAAAAGCTGAATAGAATTAACCAAGGAAGCTGCAGCCACAGCCATGTAGCCACAGATGTCAGTGCTGCATGCCTTCTAGCCAAGCCAATCCCAGCAGCCCTCCAGTTCAGGTAGGCTGCAACCTTTATTTCCTTTATTTAATACCATTTGTTACGCCTTGATGTGTGAATCCAAGCCCAGTTTAGACCCTAGAGCCAACGAAAGCACACAAGACGTGGAACATGAGGATACAGGATCCAGATCACGTGACTAAAGGTTTGGCCTCCTGTTCAGAAAGCCATAGATTCATGTGGAAGTCCTTGAATACATTTTCACACTGGAATCTGCACCACAGACACCGAGATGCTTCAGCAGGCCGGATCCTGCTTGTTCAACTTTGTGAACTCTGGACTGGACCAAATGCTGCAATATTTGTTGTCTTGGCCAAGTACTGACTGCAAGCCTGGTAGAGCACAGAGGAGCAAAGGTGGAAGCTGACAGCCATGACTCTGCCTTGACCCTGGGCTTCGAACCTCCCTCCCCGTCAGCTAAGAGTCACTCAGTTTCAGCCCTCAGAACGCTTGGTCATGACTCTTTTTCTTCATTTTAATTAAGAGAAAAGAACAAGGTGTTTTCTGGCTCGCTTCAACTTTAACATATAAAACAATATTTGAAAAATAAGAAGTGATTAAATCTAGTATATAAAGCTGAATGTTTGTCCATTTGTCTGGTATACAAATCCACATCCTTGGACCAATCTATTCCAGATTTTGCACCGATGGCCCATTTGACTGGAGGAACACCATAGACTATGTCTTGTCCCAATCTTTTGACCCCTAGGGTAGCCTTATTACTTGGGGGTCGCCCCCAAGTGACATCCCACACCAATGGCCCGGGGCTATGACCAGTATAACATAAACAGAAACAATTACTTATAGATTCAACATGGCGTTTCCACTAATGCACCGTATGTAAATGTGTAGATATTTATGTGTGTACCAGTAACGGGAGAAGACCAGTTAAATCGATGTTGTTGTTGTTGTTTAGTCACGCAGTCGTGTCCGACTCTTCGCGACTCCATGGACCACAGCACGCCAGGCCGCCCTGTCCTCCACCCCCTCTCGAAGCCTGCCCAAACTCATGTTCATTGCTTCTACCACACTGTCTATCCATCTCATCTTCTGTCGTCCCCTCTTCCTTTTGCCTTCAACCTTTCCCAACATTAGCGTCTTCTCCAGTGACTCCTGTCTTCTCATAAATCGATGTACCTTCGCACAAAGTCGGCACCATTTGACATGCCTTGTCACTTCCAGCATTTTCCACGCTGTGCTGTGTGGTGGCCGACTTCTCTAAGGCTCCGCACTGTGGCTCTGCAGCTCTCTCTTCCTTTCTTCCCTGTCCCACTTCAACAATTCTGGTGACACGGGCAGAAAGACCAGGACAGTCACTGCGGCATCTCCCATGTCACGCAGCCACAAGCGCATGAGCCTCAAGGTGAGCCATCCCATTGCGGCACAGCTTGCAGCGATCGGGTGGCTGGGGGTCTCTGAACCGTGGTGCTGGCAAAGACTCAAGCAGGACCTGTGCAAACCCAACAGCTAAAGAAAAGGTAAAGAAACTTCATAGCTCTCCCTATCTTTAATGTGCTGCTCTAGTTTCTGTGTTCTTGAACTCTTTATTACAAATCATCTCACTAAAAGAACTTAATTTCAACAGCACAAAATCATTATCATGACTGATTATATGCATGAGGATTTTGCAATGACCTGGTCTCTGGAGACAGTACATAAAGAGCACGTCAGTGTTTCTGTCTGTCCAAACGTCATCGTCAAGGTAACGAACACAAAACTGAATGAAAGACGATGTCACCCTGCAACGGGGACCCTCGAGAGTTTAGGGGACATTCAGAGGAGGAGGAAAGCAGCAATGCGATGGTAGGAGCAGCCCCCCAACGGCTCTCACACAGCACTTTTTATGTGATTATAGAAGTGAAAGGCAAGCCGTCGTTCATCCAGCTCAGGAGAGGCTCGCTTAAGGTAAACACCTTCATGATGGGCCTATCATGCCTATAACACATAAAAGGTTGGAGCGGCATCATACGGGCAAATGTCCTTTGAATGAATGTTCTGTGTTTAAAGCAGCCTATTCGGATGTGCCTGTTATTAGGGGGTTCTATGGATTGAGTGCTAGGTAAGTGGCTCCTCTATCGGGGTCTCAGTGGTCACGGAAAGAGCCTTCACTCTGGACACCCACCTCCTTTTGCAACCTGAGATAGCGTCGTTTTTTAGAACCAAAAACCCGCTGTTTTAATTTGCAACCTTTACGCAACCAAGCACAGCATTTGAAGAGGACATTTAGACATTGGACCGACGCCAATAAAACAGAAATAGCGGTAAGTTGGCGAAGTCTGAAATATGCAGTGTATTATGTAATCGCAATCATATTACTCAATTTACAATAACTTACCAATAACTCCACACTTAAGCGTCCCCTTCGTCTCCTCTTCACAAACCACAAGTGACAGATTAATGTTACCAAATTTAATAAGCGTGAAACATTAAAATGTTTAATGGTTAAATGCGTATTGGGTGATTTATTACACAATCGTAACACTCCCCACTGTGTCAATTAGAAAGCATGGTCATACATGGCCAGGAGCATGTGAAGAGTGTGTTTGTGGACGCCGGAGTGTGTGTGTGTGTGTGTGTGTGTGTGTGTGTGGGCTGTCTGTGAACGCCGAAGTGTGTGTGTGTGTGGGCTCTTTGTGAACGCCGGAGTGTGTGTGTGCTGTATGTACACACTGGCGTGTGTGTGGGCTGTCTGTGAACGCCGGAGCGTGTGTGTGTGGGCTGTCTGTGAACGCCGGAGCGTGTGTGTCCATGGCAGTTGAGAAGAGCGATTCCCACCCGCGGTTCGGTGTGTCGATCGGTGTGTGCGTGACCAAGGGGCTGGACGTGCGAAGCCCAGCAGATTCCGCAGCTCCTCGCCTGTGTCTAAACACACATTTCGCCATCCGGCTGCTGGATCAGCTCTCGGTCGCTGTCCCAGGTGCTGAAAGGCATTAGCTGCAGGTGGCGCTCGGACTCAATGGGACTCGATGGGACTCGACCTGCAGCCTCCTTGTGAAGGATGCCGAGGTCTCCTCCTCATCCTCCTCATCCTCCGCGTCTCTTGGGTGGAAGCCGGTGAGTTGAAGTGACCTTTCTTGGCATCGACGTTCGTAGCCGTCTTGAATTAAAAATACGTTTCATAATGAGGCGGTGCTTCAAGGCTCACCGCGACTGGAATGGCCATGGCAGAGCATTTATGCTCTTCACTGTGAACTCCGTAGAAATCCTCCATATTCCAGCAGGCGACCTTCACACTCTGCTGTGTACTACACTCAGGGTTTACTCTCAGCTCTACACAGTGCGATAGTCCACAAAACGCCACAGTTAGGTGAGGAACGAAGGAAACGGCATCAGGATATTCAGGAGTTATTCCTTATGAATGAGTGAATGTCTGATCGGTGACTGGACCTCGGTGTTTCGTTCACTTCGTGGTGTCGAATCCCAAACTGTGTGACCCTCGACTTCCACAAGGATCTAAATCAGCTGTGCAGCTTCCCAGGTTGGCGGGGTCCTCATCCTGCCTTAAATCCAAATCTTACAGAAAATAGCCGTCAGAAATCCGGATCGTGTCGGTCAGTCAGTGTACATCTGGACATGGGGTCGAGTCTCGTCCGCCTGACAGCAGGATTTTAATTAGGTCTTCAGAGAGACTCTTTAAAAGGTCCTGACTTCTTAAATAAAATGACCAAATAGGCACCGAAACAAAAGAAAACGCAGCATCGCCTCACAAATCAGCTTCTTAAGAATCTTTCAGTCATTCATTCCTTCATTCCTTTCCATTCATTCCTTCATTCCTTTCCTTTTCATTCATTCCTTTGCTCTTCGGTCTCCGTTTTCTTCTCAGGGAGGACGCATTTCCACAGATTAGAGGCATGAATTTCTGAGAAATGATTCGATCTTATAACTGAATTTCTCTTTGAGTGACCCGAAATAAGAGCTGTTCACTAATCAAGGAGCATCTGACACCTCGGAAAACCAGCCTGTCACTCGAGAACAGCTCATACCGCACCCTGCCTATTAAACACACAGGAATAATCCAGGTATGGCTGTGCCTGGGGGTCCACACACCTATGCTAAGTTTAGATGCCAACAAAGTGGCTCAATTTTAGATATTCTTAGCTCAAACTTATCTAAACTGGAAAAATGAAAACTACAGTAACATTTTGAAAGAAGTATTGAGTACATGCAGTGCTGACTAAAAATACATTAGTGGGAAGATATTAGCCGTCATTGTTGTAATAAATACACGTCCTTAAACGTGTTATTTTTATAACATTAATTACACACCCCTGGCCATGCAGAGACTTGAAAGGGACGGGCCCTGGAAGGTCAAAGGGAGGCCAGGCTGTTGGACCATGGTCTGGTGGCTCCCCGCAGTGTGTGAAGCTCTGCTGAGGTCCGAACACACGTAGGACGAAGCCCGTCGGTGTAAATGTGTTCTCTGACGCTGCTGACAGTGTCACTTCGTATCAACCTGCGTAAAGTCGCAGCCCAGGACCGTCACACACCAGCCTAAGGCAGATGGCCTCCAGGACAATCAGCTCTGACTGGTTTCATTGTGGTACACGGAATATTTCACCGTATTCGCTAATTCCTAAAGCTGACCAGAGTTCCCATTCCACTCCCAGTCCACAATGGCCACTTTCCCTGTTTCTCCCCCTCATGCCAGGTCCTGGTTACCATTCTACAGGTTTTTATCCAGTAGAGCTATGCGCACAGCAATGCCGATAGTCATCACTAGGTGTCACTGTGGAGCAGGGAGATGAGCCCCATCTCAGCTACGACGTACTGGATATGGGCTTGTGTTTTTGTACCCTGGGCCGCAGCGTGAGCTGTCTGTCAGTGGAGGGTAAAACTGACACAGAGACACATAGAGACAGACAGAAACACAGATGGAGGAGGTGGAGCTACAAGCTGTCACATTTAAAGACTTTTAGTTCATTTTTAATGGCTCACAGTCTTGTCCAGAAGTGTTTAGTGACATTTAGCCACAGCTGGAGAATAGAAGCCCCCGTCTGCCTCCCTATTGCTCCAAACACCCGTTTGGTCCTACACTAGAGAGAGCACCGAGGAGCATCTACCTAGAGGCGGCAGGCTCAGTCACCGCGTCCCCAATCAGAGCTTTGCTCCACTAGCCGTGGACTCACAGCCCCAACAACACCTTCATCCAGATCAAGGGGGTCTCTGAGGGCACACATCCCATAATGTACCATTACTATCTGTGCTCTCTTATTGGGATTTGCCACCTATAATCACACTAGCAGCAACAGTGGGCTGGTAAAGTCTCTTACCAGGTGCCTTGATTGGCAGGGAAACACAGAAGCCCCCCGACTTCCAGAGGAGCCTGGCTGGCTAAGACCAGGGTAAACCCAGGTAGTCGTGTCCGTACACATGAACACAGCTGGGGGTCAGGGCAGAATGTCGAAGGACAGCCAATACACAGCTAGTTCCAACCATGGCTAAATGAAAAAATTCAGCCATTTGAGCCAACTTCATGAGGTGGAGAGCACAGTTCTGTTAAGCCCGCTGGCACAGAGGAACACCACCGGCCACAAGGGGGTGCTTTCTACTGAGAAGCGGCAAGAGCTGGTGGTGACTTGGACAGGTGGACGGCGGCAGGACAGACGTTCGGCAGGGGAGCAGCTGCTTGGTCAGATGCACAGCTGTGCGAGAGGCACGTCTTATCAGTTCAGGGAGAAGCTGTCAGACAGCCTGACAGAGACATGACAAGCCAAGCAAAGAGCTCCAGCATTCGGCTGGCTGGGTGGAAGGGAAACGTTCCAAGAAAGAGAAATGACAGAAGAGGAGAAAACTGAGTAAGGAAGTCAGTCTTTTGCCAAACTATGGCTGGATTTTGAAAAGCGACACCATTTAAGAATCACGAGTCATTTCCACAGCACAGCTTCATTCTGGGATGCCGAGCTGCCCTCTAGAAAAACACACAGTTATGTTCCAAAATTAAATATCTTTTACACTTAGAGTTAACAATATTTGAGTTGTGTATCAGCAAAAAACAGCGGCATCAGTTCTCCAAATCACAGCTAGAAGATGATTCTCATGCTGAAGTCCTGGTCCGACATTCTGCACTCCAGAAGTCGATCTTTACAGAAAGTCACTTGCAGAATAACAGGTTTCCATACGGAAACAGCAGATTGTCATTATGGTTTGGCCACGTGATCTGCGGACAGACCGGTTAAGCTTGTGCACTGAAAGCTAAAATACGTACACTAAAACCTCATCTGATCTCTGGATCTATGTAGAGCCGGCTGCACTCAGAAACAATTGGAAATTTAAATTATTGGAAATATAGAAATTTAAAACAAGCTTGGAGTCCAATGTTATGCTTTGGCTCTGTATGTAAAAATGGCAAAATACAGTTAAAAGAACAACATGACACCCTCCATCTATGACTGAAGGATCCTCTGGTGATCACAGAGAAGTCAGTCATGCAGATGTGAGGACATCTGTCATCGGTCTGAGGTCCAGAGAAAGTTTGGTATCTGGAGCATCAGCACATAACATGCTGTCAAATGTGAACGGATCGATCTGAGGAAGCAGGACAGAAAGATAGCTGGAGTAGTGAAAAAATTTGTTTTTTTTATTCCATTATGGTTAGCATGGTGTTACTCAAGCTCAAAAAACAGATGGCCTGCTTAGAGTGCCACCAGGGGGCACTGTCCTGGGTGACACTCTGGGGCTCCCAAACTAGATTATTCTTATGGACTCTACTGTACACGGATGTAGGGATGAAATGGCTTGTGGGTAATCACAATCAGATGAGCTGAGATATGGTGAGAAATCACCTCGTCTCATTAGAGGATGTGTTAATCAACACGCACTAATGAATTAGCCTAACTCAGGGAGCAGTGATTTCCTCCTTCAAACCCCCTTAAAGCAGCAGAGCGCAGAGGGAGCACGTTTCCTCACATACAGCTCTGACATGGCAACAGTAATGGGCAGAAATGTCACACAGGAACACAGCAGGACTTACAGGGTGGCGATAACCAACACGGCCTTCTCAGAACAACACACTGGCCAAAACAGGAAAAATGGCTCACTTTCCAGTAGCTCAGGGGCTTCCAGTAAGATTAACAGGGAGCGAAAATCAACTGTTTCGTCTTCCCTCCAGGAAACCTGAGCTGCTTAAGGGGCGAGAGTAAGTGAGGCACAACTGAGAGCTGCTCGTACCCATGAGCATTCAGCGTGGGGCTAGGGCCAGCTGACAGCTCTCACACAAACGCAACACCTCCCTTTTTCCTGGAACTCTGTACGTCCACAAGGGCTTGGCTCTCAAACACCTCATTCTTAATGCCAGTCTATCCGTTTCTCACCAAATTCACACTCTGTCCAGTGCCATGCCATAAGCAACAACACATTTTCTGAAAAAGTACCTTCACAACAAGATCTGACTACAGCCTCATGACTATCTGTGATGGGGAGTGGAGGAATCTCTCTCTCACACACAGACACACACACACACACACACACACACACACACACACTCAGATCAAAGCATTCCTCTGCATGGCAACAGCAGCCAGCACAGCTCAGCAGGGAGATTCGCATTCGTCATCTAATCACCGGCATGCAGCGTTTTCACATGCCCATTGAGTGCCCCCCAAAGCTCCCCCCCATTAGAGAAACGCTTAACCGGGAGGAAACGCAACGGAAGCTCAGAAAGAACAAACACAAGAGAGAGAGAGAGAGAAAACAAGAAGTGATGAAGCAGGAGACAGTAAAACAGAAGGGAAGTGGGAGAGGTTGAAGTTCGAGCAGCTTCTGGAAAGAGGAGGGTACCCCGGCCACTCACCCAGCTGTCCTGCACATGGAAGGCAAAAGTCAATGGAAACATGAGCAAAGTCTTTTTCCCCCTCACACAGTCGCTAGGCCTACTGATGATAGGAAAAGAGCAAACAGGTGACCTACGGGTCCACGACTCACCTCACGGGGGCACCTGACGTGCCTCTCAGCTTCACATATTCACAACACGCCTCTCTGTGCTTCCAGACAACTTGACGCGTCCCGTCAACGTGACCATCAAGGCCCTGACCGCCAGCACCGCTGTGGTGACATGGGACATCCCTGATGCCGACCCCGTCATCGGTTTTGCCATCACCCAGCAGGTGGGCAAGATGTACACGTGACCTTGCGTGTGTGTGTGACCCCCGTGTGCCGACAGGACTGTCGTGTGTGTCGTTCGGAGCAGAAGAAGGATGTGCACACGCTACGGTTCATCCAGGAAGTGAACACTACCACTCGTTCCTGTGCATTATGGGACTTGGAGGAGGAGACGGACTACACTGTGCATGTACAGTCCATCAGTAGACGAGGCCCCAGCCCACCCAGCGAACCCCTGCACTTCCACACCCCTAAGGAGGCTGAGAAACTGGCTTCTAAGACGAAAGGTGAGCCTTGTAGGTGCAGACGTCACACCAACGTTAGCAGAGGTGCTCTTACTAAAGCCACAGCGAGATGTTCCCTAGAATCAAAAATAAATCCGATATCCATGAATCGTCTAACTATCCCAGGCAACATCGAGCCCGGGGTTGGGGTAGACCCTGAACGGGTTGCGAAGCCATCACAGGACACACACACACACACACACACACACACACTCCAGGAGGGACAATTCAGAGATGCCACTTAACCTAAATCGCATGTCTTTGGACTGCGGGAGGAATCCCATGAAACACTGGGAGAATGCTCAACCCAAACACGTGGAGGCCATTTGGCCCGTCCTGTCACCGTCCTGATCAGGCAAAAATGACGACCCACGAAGTCCCCAAAGCCACCTTTCTACCCAGCAGTAAATACTAACAGAAGCGGTCCGTCTGCGTGGTGACAAGGAGCTGGGGGCAGGGAGACTAAATCAATGTACTTTTGGTTAGCTTCCAAATGCTCCCCAGCCAACATCCACCTCCTCCAGGAAAGCAACAGGAGTCACATGTTTCTCGGTGTAGGAGGAAGGGGTGTTTATGAAGAAGGAGATGTAGATGAAAGCATCAACAGATCCTAAGGTAGCAAACCAGCCGCCTGATCACGGCACCTCCAGGGCAGGAGCAACATCACCACCTCCAACCTCAAAGTTGGGGCATTCTAAGGGTGGCACGTTCATAGCGATGGCCTCGGTCACAGGAAGCATTAAAGCAGCGACAACAATGCAATTAAGCATTAACATCTGATTGACATGTTCGAAGGGAGTGGGAAGACAGTGTGTTTACGGTTGGATTAAGGGTCTAATCTACACTCAGAAGGGCTACAGAGAGATGGGCAGTGAGGTGGAGGAATGATGGTGAAGATCTACAATCAGTGGAGCAGCCAGACAGAGAGATGGAAGGGAAAACGGCAGCCGCCCTGACCCCCCGGGACTGCCCACATCTCCAGCATCAGAAGGTCCATATTCATTTTCAATGGACGTCATCACCTCTGGTGGAAACTGTTAGCTGCTTCAGCAGAGAACCTGAGGGGGGCCGGGGGGCTGGAATTTCTGCTTTATTGCTTAATTATGTCACTCTGCCTAAATTGAGGAGGGCAGGAGAAGGAGAGACGTGGGCCTGGGTCACAAGTGAAGCGTTGCTATGTAACATGGAGAAGGAAGGAAGGAAGGAAGGAAGATGTAAGTGAGGGCTTAAGCTGGCAGTGAATCATGTTGAAAAACATTCTCCAAGAAATACAGCCAGTCTGTCCTGGGCCTCTGCCAGGTGCACCTTCCCACACACACACATTTACAAATACGTCGATACATAGAGACGCACCCTATCGGAATTAAACAAGCAAACAGGGAAATAAAAGCCTGTTTAGACCTGATGTAGGACCACCGCTCAGTGGCCTCAGGTCCTGACAGACTCATAAACAGCCTGGCTGAGCAGACAGAGCAGCACAGACCAGATAAGGAGGCTCACTTAGGTACTACACACTGATTTCGCTGACCTCTCTACAGACGAGGTGACGATGGAAGAGGTGGGACAGACCACTCAGCTGAGGGCAGGGGAGGTCATCATCATCGTCGTGGTGCTGATCATGTGGGCAGGTGAGGGTCCGACACCAGAGCGTGCCGCTCACATACTCCTTGGACCGTTCTCACGATTACGGTCGGACCTCGTCTCTGGAACCGCCCACTTTTCTTTTCTTTCTGTTTTTATGGCTCATGTGATCATCTTTCTTTCTTGATCAGGTGTCATTGCTCTCTTCTGCCGTCAGTATGACATCATCAAAGACAACGAACCCAACAACAACAAGGACAAGGCCAAGAACTCCTCAGAGTGCAGTACCCCAGAGCACCCAACAGGGGGGCTGCTGCGCAGTAAGGTATAACCCTAACCCCCCCGGCCAGCTCTGGACAGGTGAATGTCACTGACGGCTTGCACGTCCTCAGCCTGATGCCAGCTGCCCATTAAACCCCCGTCACCCCCCCACACCCACCTCCTGCCCCACCACCGCCACAATCTGAGGAGGCACAGCACCTAAACCCCCCCATGACGACTTACACACTGTTTAAGCAGTAAAAAGCCCACCCATACCCTACTGCCCCACATGAACATATTCACCTCCAGCCTTGACCCAGCATCACAAGGCTGGACTGCCGGCGTCTGCTCACCAGTCTCTGCTCTCCGTGTCTCCACAGTTCCCCAAAAACCGGACACCTTCAGTTGACATCATCCAGGTGTGACAGAAGAGCAGCAGTCCAAGACACACGATGAAATGCATGCGGCACTCAGCATTCTAGGGTTTGTGGGCCATCCCAGTAGTGCCCCCTCAAGGATAGTGGGGGTTTTTTGTAATGGGCCCTTACTGCCTCAACCCCACCTCCACCTCAGCCCCTGCCTGCACAGTGCTGATCGGCTGTTGGTTGGTATACAGGGTAGCTATTGAACAATGGCAGGGCTGCTGACCGGCTGTGGGTTAGTAGAGGAGGCTGCCATTCCTCCACTGCGATGCTGCCGATTGGCCATGGTCTGGTAGAGATGCTATCTAAGCACAGTTTCGGGGTAAGACACACAGTGTAGCTATTTGACCCTGAATACAGTCCCCTATCCTTATGCCCTACATCCATAGTGCTCTCACTGCCTGTGAATGTCCTTGCAATCTGAGCCAGATTCCACCTCTGTGTGTCCCTATCTGATATCCCTCCATGGTAGGTGGCAGCCCTGCCTCATGCCATGTTTGAGGACCCTGGGGAGGGTGCTCTCCACCTAAAGGGGCTTCACAGTTGCAGAGTGTTGATCTACCCAGGTGTCCAAAGGGCCTCCTCCTATAGTACGTAAGCTCTAACGAGTGTGCTCACGTCACTCCCAACATCACAGACAGGGATGACAACCTTCTGAAAGCCAGTGGATCCTGCTTACCTGTGCTAAGCTGTAGGTTCAGATTCTGTCACGTGGCTCTTGAACCCATGCGAGAGTGTCAGCAGCCTCAACTTGTCATCATAATGAGCAAGAGAACTGCCGACAGATAGACAGACACA
Organism: Gymnarchus niloticus; assembly: GCA_009936485.2. Lineage (NCBI taxonomy): Eukaryota > Metazoa > Chordata > Actinopteri > Osteoglossiformes > Gymnarchidae > Gymnarchus > Gymnarchus niloticus. The sequence continues at coordinate 13,587 of JAACJT020023062.1, read as the reverse complement.
GCTCTCTGAGGCGGCTCGTGCCTCCACCCTCGGCCGTGGGGTCTCGGGGAGCCGGCCCCTCACTCCGCCCTCCACTGGGGGGGTCCCACTGTCAGCAAAAAGCCCCAGGCAGCTGAGGTCATTGCAGCTGTGAAGTTCCCACATGTTCTCCTCTTCCTTGCTCCTATCCCAGCATGCAATGCCACAAATTGGTCTGACAAATGTGTTGTGAATGAGGCTGGGGACACGGAGGTACAGGAGGCCGAGTCAGCAGCTCCACCCACTTTCTGGGAGGGGGGGGATGCTGTAACAGAGGAGTCCGGCTTTCATCGAAACGGTGGCCAAGGATCACCTTTGCCCATGCGCCTGAACTCTGCTCTCGATTCTGGAACCTTCACGAAGACCCCAGCCACCACAAAAGAGCTCCTGTTGAATAACCTCCTCTCGCAGCAAGGGGGCTGCAAACACACACCAGTCACCGTGTTAAAGGCTTCCACACCGAAACGCTCTCAACAAATGTATGACTGCCTTAAAACTGAACACTGCTTCTGGGGGGGGTTACCACGTCGGGCAAATACTGGGGAAGCCGGCTGTTTCTGTGCTGGCCTTTGCCACGTGAGCTGCTCGTTGATCTCCAGGCTGGAGTGCGCCTTCCTGTGAAAAGCCCAGTGTTTCTGATGGCATTTCAGGGCTTTGTGAACAGCAAGGCAATAAGGACAAGACAGGGAAACTCCTTTAAAGAAGACCATTAAAGTTCTGGTTAAATTTCTATGCGTGTAACCATGGGAACACGGCACTGGTGCAATTAACACCCCCCACAGCAATCATACTCCCACCCTCAAGGATGCTGATGATCTCACCATGTGACCAAGTATTCGTGCTGATTGGCCAACAGCAGTATGGGTGCAAGGCAAGTTTCAATGCAGCTGGGGGGTTAGACAGCGAGAGAGACAGAGTGAAACAGAGACAGGAGGACAGAGAGAGTGGGTGGGTCCTAAAAGCAGCATCCATGGTGGGTGCCTTGCATGCCAAGGAGCCCTGCCAAGTACGAGACCACGTTGACCATCTCACTAGCAGTGTCTGCAGCCAAGCTTCTCAGCCCTCTCTCCCTAGCCTGGATTTCTAAGGCCTGCAAAGATCCTGCTAGTTCATTTCATCTTAACGTACCTTCTGCTCACCTGCAGAAATGGCTCCTGTTCTGATGGCTGGGATCTTTGGGTCATAAACACTGACAGGTCACACCAGAACTACAGACGCCAGACCTGACCTGGAACCAGTGTGTACCAAAAAGGAAGACAACACAGGACACGCTAACAGCAGTTTCTACTCAGCAGAAGCCTGGCACACACACACACACACACACACACACACACACACAATGGGTCAAAGTGATGCTCACAGCAACACGAGACCTGGATCCACTCTGAGGGGCCACAGAACCTTCTCAGAGCCAATGGGCTCCCTGATCGTCACATGATCTTGTAGCACAAGGGTGACCTCAGAGATAGAAAAAAAGGCCTTTATGATGAGGCACACGCAAACAGGAAGCTGCCCAAGTGATCTACCCTCTGCTCAGACTCTGTTAAGGTGTATAGCATTGACTGCAGCTTCATGAGGGCAAGCATGAGACACAAACTGTTTCTATCAAGGCCGTACGGTATAGCTAACTGTATTATGATCCAATTAAAGCTTCAATGTTTTCAAAACTGGCTCTTCTTTTGCTCCATGAAGCCCAAACTCCTTGACAGAAGCACCATTTCACATGAGATGGAGGAAATGGAACCAGACTAGCCAAGATATTAAAGACCTGTTACTTTAGTGCCATTCCCACCACGTGAATCTCCCAGCCCTGCCAGAGGGGAGTCCGCTGAGATTACAGCACACCACCCGTCAGAGAGTCATGGGTCAGAGTGTCACACCTGCAACATGTCAGGAGCAATCAGGACCCAGCAGTCCAATAAGCCCCATCTCCCCACGTCCCGAAGGTGGGGCTCCACTAGATGTGCTGACAGACATCATCCAGCAGGAGTGCAGGCCTCAACTTAATTTCGTTGTACTCGTTACAATGACAATAAAGATATTCTGATTCTCAATCAGCCCAGCAGTTTTAGTGCTTAAAATTAGCATACAAAGCAGAGCAGCACAGCCTGGAAGTGCTCAGCATAAATGCAGGCCTGAAATTAGGATTCTTAGCAATAAGACCGAGACATGAAGCACTGAAACCAGGCAGCAGCCTAAACCCCCAGACATGGAACTCAGGACTGTACTCCCCCTTTTACCAGACTGCTGGAGGGGCTTCAAGTTCAGATGGCACTTGGGCTGCAGGAACACGGGCTCCCACTACAGCCCATCGAAGAGAACCTCAGCCTGCTGAGAGGCCATCAAGGAGAGACCGAGGGGCACATAGACTGACCTCCCACCTGTGACCCAATACCAGCCAGGGCAAGTCTCTAGGGCATTAATGTAATGAGCCCCTTATGGGGTATGAGGGCTGGGATGCTCCAGGCTGCACTATTCCACAATTTGGAGAAAGGAGAGGCTAGCAGTAGAAATACCCCACCTGCCCTTTAGAGGGGGGCTCAAAGGGGAGCAGGAAAGCAGACTGGGAGAGACCTGAAGCTGCATGGAGAAAGAGGCTAAATGGGGGGGCATGAACGACAAGGCACCATCAAGGTCACAGCCCAGTGAAAAATCAGAACATTTTATTTGAGCTATTCAAACCACAAGTGCTTAAAAAATGCAAAACCAAAATTTTAAACTGGAGAAAGACATTCAAGCCTGAGGCATGCAATGAAAAGCATGCCTGTGACACCAGGGCTCACACTATTTACAGCTAAAATTGCCAGTTTGACATACAAACAAGTCCAGATAGAAGCGGCGGGTGCTGAGGTCACTTCCTTCAGCACAGAGCCGCAGCTCGACCCAGGAAGCCCCAGCCACCATCAGATGGGACGCTGCTTGAACAGCGATGGCACACTCGCGAAACGCCGGTGGAACTGGGAGCTCTGCTGGTACCACAGGTCCAGAGACATCTGGGGTTTGGTCAGGCAACTTCTGTAGTTTCTGATGAGGAGAGAGGCAGTGTGACCAAACAGTTTGAGGGACCATTTACTGCTCACTGCTCACCTGCGGGTGAGGTCCGCAGGGTGCTGTGAATCCACATTGCTGAGGACTGCCCCCTGGTGGTCAACAGTGCCCATGAGGTTGTACAGCTCCGAGACGGCACCTGCAAGCACGGCCACACATTAATCAGCCTGAGTATGTCTCAAGCAAGTTTTCCCACAATGGAAACATTTAACATCCAATGTCTCAAGGAATTGAGGATCAGACTGGCCATTAGGGCTAACCGTAGCACACGGGAACTGTCACCTACAGAAAGTACTAGATTGCTCACCAGAAGACAAGGAAGTCAGCCATTGCCTTCCATGAGGCCCAGAGATGTCTGGGTCACCCCAGGAGATGAAGGTCAGTAGGACCAGCACCTCAGCCACAGTTCATACCTCCAACCAAAGCAGGGCTGTCAGTCATGTGACCCAGAACAGCATTTAGGTAGTGCCGTTTCCCATGCTCCCAATCTACCTCACTCTTGAACACCACAGGCCTGCAGCAACAAAGCAATGTCAGTCCACAACAGCAAATAATCTACAAGACTGCTCCCTAGTGGCCAGAAATGTCCACTGCAATCAGATCATACCTGAGGGGGTTGTGGTTTCCAGATACATTCTGCTCAGCAACATCCTTGAGTCTCTGCTTGTCTGCAACCAACACCTGCTCAGTGCATAAAAAGCCCAAACATGCCAAATTAGACCAGCAAAAGCAGGAACCATCACTCCAGAGGCAGGACTAACAAGCATACGGGTGGAGGGCTAGTTTACCTGGCAGAGCGCAGGGCTACGTGCTTGCTTTTCCATCTGGTTCCCCGTGCACACCTGGGAAGCCGCCCCCCGTAAGGAGGGGGATGATGACTTCTGCGTTGGCGATCCAACACTGATTCCCTCATCTTTGGATATGAGGTGTTCTCCAGGGGTCAGAGACAGAGGACGGTCCTCAATTCCATGAGCTGGGTCTTTGAGAGCCTCACAGACAACAGAACATGGCTGTGCTCCACCTACAGGTGGCACCAACTCTAGACTGGATGGTGTCATCGTACTGATAGGGCTGGATGTGCAGGTTGGCTGCCACTGCTGCCCTGGAGGTGACTGTCACCGGAGAGAGCATCTCCTGGTGGCACTTTGAAAAATAACCCTCACTCTCACCAGATCTCTGCCTCCAGAGGGCCCTGGAAGCCTGGAAAGGAAGCACACTCTCATACCTCTTTTCATCAAAACTATGAAAGGTTACTTCAGCATTGCTGCCCCTTTCCTCACTGACAATAGGGCTCAGACACAGGGTGTCATTGCCATCCAAGTCAGACTGTGTGGCTCTGTCTGACAGAGCCCCCTGCTGGAGTGAGACCTCAGCGCACCCTCCTGGCCGAGAGCCACCGCAGGTGGACCTTCCTGAGCCCACCTCAAAGCATGGGGTGCTCATGGAGACTTGGTCACCCTATACATCCCCCAGAAGGCGTTGATCTTCTTGGCACCCTGAAGATTCAGATGGGGATTTGGACAGAGGGGCACCAATTTCCCAAGAATCCAGCGTACAAGCAAAGTCCAAGGGTCCAACATGCTGGCCACACTGTGGGGTATCAGAGGACTCCAAGAGCGAGTCCTCAGGCAAATGCTTCCAGTCCACATTGGCCTGCTTGTTCACGATTACTATTCTGAGGCTGCACAGAGCAGCCGACCGCTTACGGTCCAATTTACCAACAGGAGGAACGGGTTTGTCACAGAAAATGACCCTGGAACGGGCCGAGACGGGTCTCTGTGCACTGCAGCACCTGTCCCTCACACACCTGGAACCACCCAAGCTGGAGTTTCTCAGCTGACGCCTGCCTCTCATGTCAGAAGCTGCAGGGCACCACAACCTTTAGGAAGAGCTGAGGAGTAGATTAGCCCAAAGGCAGCCAGACATACTGAAGAGCAGGACATTCGGATTGCAGTCCCACACCTTCCAACCTCACCGTTAAGGAGGCAGAAGCTGCAGCCCAGCAGACGGGGAACGTTACGGGAACGTTTCCTGCTGGCTGGGAGGCAGTACGCCTAGAGAGCAGAGCTCACTACACTCCAGAAGGCAGGGGAATGCAGCAGATTTAAGAATCGCAATTTCAACAGGAGCGATGAAGCACCAGTTATGGGCTTAAAATGCTATTCTTAACCTCCCTTTGCTAACTAAGCTAATATTAAGCTGCTAAATAAAATAATAAAAAAAAAAAAAACTATACAACGAAGCCCTGAAACGTGAGGAGGGGTTTGATAAAGGCGGTTCGGGGCGAGTCCAGACTCAGGCGGGGCTTCGCCGGTTCGGCTCGAGAGGACTGAGCCGCTATGATGAAGGCAGTGAAGGTCCATCTCAACCTCCCCTCCTCACTCATTTGGCCGTTCTGTACGTCGCACATCTGCTATGACATGAAAACTTAAAGGCGATCTGGAGCATCAATAAAGCCATAAACCACCATTTAACATGAAGACGACGTCGGCCACGCAGTGACCAAGCGATGGATCAGAATGACATGCATTGCAATCTGTTTACTGACAGCTGCAGGCTGCCCATGGGGCAGAGGGTTGAGAAGGCCCAAGCTAGAATGGCTGCACCAGGCCTGTGGGGTTAGGTAACATGACCACAGCAGCACAGCACTCTGACCGCACCTAGTAGTGCCAACATGAGCTGGCCGTGTTTTATTATACCGAAAGCCCCCCTCCCAATCATGCCACGTGACCTGTTACACTGAGACACTTTATTAAATTCTGTGTAAATAAATGCTGACAGGTTCTTGTAAATATATAAATTAATCAGAACGAGACTTCCCCCGTTCATCAGTCCAAAAGTTAAACTCAGATGAAGCAAACAAGAAAAGCTGACTTACAGGAAGATGGTTTTGAACAGACTTTCTGATTCAATCAGAATCAATAAATCAAAGTGATGTTCTTGCCCTGCTCGCCTCACTTTATGGCAGAGTAAAGATTGTCTGTTTTAGAGGCCAGCACACATCAGGCTGTGGAAGCAGGGCAGGTCAGGGCCCCCAAAGCCTGCTTCTGAGACATGCAGGTACATCTGGCAGCCGTCCCCTCAGGAGCCACACTTCACACATTCCACACATGACAGAGTTTCCTTGCCTCCATTCATTTTCCAGAAGGGAAATGGCTTTTTCCCCCATTCCAGCCCCACGTGGAAAAGGAAGCTTGTAATTCCAAAGCGTAAACGGAAGAAATGGGGACCGCGTCAGGACAGGAGGTAAAACTAAACACTGGGTTTTATAACGCATCACAGAATTATACAATCTTTTGATAAGTGTGTACACAAGCAACAGAGAGACAAACACTGTCATTAGTTGTAACAAATACCACATCTGCAATTATTGCATGTTTAAAAAATTACTTTGGTCAGAGCTCCAGAAGTAAAGTTCTCCACTGACTCTGCACCCACAAGGTGGCAGCACTGGGGTGTACTGGGAGGGCAGTGACATTCCCTCAGAAACTCAAGATGTCATCCTTGTTGCTGGTGGCACCATCAGCTTTGTCCCAGTCCATGGGAGAGAAGCAGTCCGCAGCAGTGAGGTCCTGTGCAGTCACTCCAATGTCCAGGACCTGGGGGTTACTGCGTGACTCCGCAAGTCTGCAGGTAAAGGCATGGGTTAGGGGGAGATCAGAGTCACACTGAGGAGTCAAAGCCACAAATGACTCCTGCTTCACAATGTTGGGTGAGGCCTGGTTGACAGTCTCTTCCCCCCCCACTACTCCATCAATGAAGTCTCACACACATCAAGGTGGGCAATGCGGTGGGGACAGTGAGAGTGAGAGACACACACACACACAAAATCCTCGTGTCTGGGACACAGCCTCTGGTTCTCAGCCACACATCAGTTCATCTGTGTGTAGAGAACCTCAGTAAAGCTCCTTACGTTGCTGCCATGCAAACGGAGCCACTCAGTGGTGTCGAATATTCAGCCATGGACACCCAGTGTGTTGGGCTTACATGCAGAGGTTTAGTTAACGTGCAAATAAGCGCAACCACCAGGCTCACAACTCAGAGGCTCAGAGTGACTTTCACATACCAGTGGCACCACCTAGTGTTAAAATAGCACCTCTAAAGTCTCCCTCCAGTTTAGGAGCCCATGGCAGTAAACGTCTTGTCTATCTGCTACTTCAGGACAGATGGTCCCTTGAATCGAGGAATGGCCTTCCCTTAAGGCATCTGGTCTACCCTGTGAAAGTCAGTTTGCTTTCCGACGCACGGTAATCGAGCACGTCAGTCTGCCAGTCATCCGTCTCCTCTCAATCCTGAGCAACGGGATGCCCCGTTACCACGGCGACGTGAATGACGCCACAGAAACAGCAGACAACATTTTTACACAGTCTTTAGCACCAGCAGGTGTGTAGAGGTGAAGATGAAAGATCGATGACAGCTGAGATGTGGCCATTTACAGGACGAGCCAGCTCAGAAACCTGCCAAGCCACACAGGGACAGCTGGGCACACCGGTCGCTCCTGAAGGCTCGGTCTCGTAGCATGGCTGGATACTGATAGGCTGTCACAATGAGGCAGGAGTGGGATGGAGTGCCGTGTAAAGGAGGTGAACAAACAGCAGGAAACGGTTACCTGTCACGGAGTCAAAGCTATCCGGACTGCGGCTGGGGGTATGGAAAAAACGTCCATCAGGACTCATTCTGCAGGCTGCGTGTGGCCAGCTACAACCAGGCTACTTGGGGTGGGGGAAATCTGGGGTGCCGCTTGGAATTTTGGGCCTTCATACAGGGGACCATGGAATCGTCCAAACTGCCCCCCCATAACTCCCCGTGTTGGATTTTGAATCTGCTATTCTTCCAGTGGTCAGAAGATGGCAGTGTGACACAAGTTGACTACTAAATACTGTTAGTTTCCTGCAGTAATTACCTCAACTCCATACTTTACCTTTAGTCTTAATCAAAAGGGTTGGAATTGCTGGAGAAAAAACACATCTAAAAAGAACTAACACACACAAGGAGCCAAGACACTGAGGTACAAGTGGCTAACTGCATGCCCCATGGCCTTGTGGGTATTTTATGTTACAAGTCTGAGCAGCAGGTCCCAAATGATGCTGGCCCTTCCAACCTCACAAACTGTATTATTTAAATGCCCCAGTAGGGCCCCAGTCATCTGGAGCAGAGCAGGGGGTCCCTAGACTGTGGGCTCATAATAAGGCTGGGAGACATTTCTCAGAACAGCATCCTGCCAGGATTGCTAAAGTCACGGCATCATTTAAATTCCTGCAACCCACACTGCAGAGCCATTACCCCCACACAAACTGCTGGGTTTCATGGCACCCCCTGCCTGTGACAAACAGAACTACACGTAGCACAGCTAACCTGGAGAAGGCTTCATCCAGACCGTCGTCCAGCCCCTGTGAAGACACACACACACACACACACACACACACACACACACGGGTCTTTAGGAAACCAAACCAAACACCACAATCCACATCTATATATCTAGAGCATTGACAGCTGGTCCAGACCGCCATTAAAATGGACCAGAGGTGCTCTCACCCAGGTTTCTGGGAGTCAGGCAGACATGAAAATTGTATGAATGCAGGAATTGAGCTTTGATGGACTCTGGGTTCACTTTAATTATGAATCTGAAGAATGCTGGGATGTTATTTGGGAATTACACACCAGCCTCCCATTTTCTGTTTGCAGGAAATGCTATCTGCCAATAGGGGGTGCTCTTCTCCATCCCCAAACAGAAAAGCCAGCCTGAGGCTTGGAAAAGCTGGCTGCTCGGCACAACACACAGTTGGAGCTTGGGCAGCGTGCTCCCAGTCTGGGTGTAGTCACAGGCGTGGAGCCGGCTGTCTGCTGTCCTTACCCACAGCGAGTTGTTGTTTTCCGGTGCAGGGTGGTGTGTGGTGATGTGGTCCTCAGGCAAAGGCACCACAACAGCAGAGTCCTCCAGGTTCAGCAGGTTCCCTGTGGCCACCTCTGTGGAGAACACACACACACACACACACACACACACACACACACACACACACACACACACACACGGCCAACTCGTCAAGTGTGATCTCCCCAAATTTGGAGCTGTAGTTCCTCACCAGCATAGGCCAATGTTACTGAGCTGACAGCAGAGCAACCCTCCACCACCACCCACCAAAGGGCCACCAGATCCTGGCATAAAGTAAACAGATTCCAGGGGTCTGACCAAGACCGGCAGGAGATGAACACCCCCGCACAGACTCCCATGACTGCCAGCTCCTACCTTCAGCCAACAGGAAGCAGGGAGAGAGCGCTGCCCCCCCCAAGGTCAGCTATCATGTGTCAGTGTCACGCTGAACTAGACTACAATCGTCTGCCCCCCAGGGGGCTCTCTGTATCAGCAGAGAGGCCTCACCATCTCTTGTGTCATTCCCAAGGGATAAACGGGTATTACAGCATCAGCTAACAGGAAAGGCTGTGGTCAGTCACAGAAAGTCCAGGGGGAGGGGGAAGCACAGCACTTTTGAACCCAGAGTGGTCAGAGAGAACAGATTCTGAGGACACAGGTATGGGTGTGCCACAGAAAGCCCAATGGCGTATGTCTCTGGCTGACATCTGCCGCTCTCACCTGTTCCTTTCAGGCTGGCCGGGCTGGCCGAGCTCTCCGAGAGCGAGCTGCCGACTTCACCATCGGAGCCGAACTTCGCCCGTTTCTCCTTCTCTAAGGAGGGAGGAGAGACGTGGTGAGCAGGGCATCGCTTGGGGATACCAAATTCCTCTGGACTTTTTGGCCCCACTCTGGCTCCCCTGCACAACTGACAGGACCTTCAAAGTTCAAACTCAATTTAATTTTTAGTAACGTCACCCAGAACAGACATTTCTGCAGCTTTCTGGGGAAGGGAGGTGACCCTGTCCCCTGGTACTGAAAATGGCGTGTAACTCAACCACTGGCACAGCCAAACTGGCCCCATGCCCAACCTTTGTGTTCAGCTTCAGACCACATACCTCTACTTCCTTCCAGTTGCTGGTGTGTGTGTCCGTCTGCGCGCGCGCGCACACACACACACACCTAAGTGGTATTACAGACACACCCTCCCTATCCCAACCCACCATCCCGGGGCAGCCCCCCCCCAGGAAGAGACCCCTGCAAAGTTCACCCCCAGCTCAGGAAGTGAAAACACCACCCATTCGTAACACCTAGCCAGATTGATCGACTGCATTAATGAAATGACGCATCAAAAAAAAAAAATTACATACATTTTCAATCTACAAAATGCAGTGCTGCATTTTACGTTTCTATGCGGGACGAGGGGCAGCCCCGACGTGTGCCCACACTTTAGCTTGTCTTTTTTTTTTTGTAGACCACACGTCTACGCAACTCTGACAAATTTCACTTTTCTTTAGAACGCTCGTGCTCACATCATGTGTACGACAGAATTTAGAAGTCGTTCTACGCAATGTTGATAAATGAGGCTCCTGAACCACTCATGAATCTCTGAGGAAAACTGCAGGTTTTAAAAAGGCCATGCTTCCTGTTTATTTCACAACACGCTGGGCTGTTCACAGAGAACACGCCACCTGGTTCGGACTACACGTCGGCCCGGTTCTCCCAGGACTCCGCTAAACGTGCACGCATTGACTTTTGTGGTCAGCCGTCATTCCTGGCCCATACACAATCTCTACAGGTCTTTTATCAGCCAAGCATGCTCAAAGGCACCCAGGACACTGGAGCTGATCTCCTCAGACGTACAGAAGATGACAACTGAGTCCTCTGGCACGTTGGGAGTTAAAGGCTAATCAGGGCCTCCTTAGCTAAACCAACCCAGCCGCTCATCTGCAGTTAACACACTGAGAAATGTGAGCAGATCACAGCTACTCAGAGCTTATCACTAGCTTCCCCTTCAGCTCAGGACTGACCTCAAACTTCTCCTTTACTTATAGTCATTCATTGAACTGGTCCACTCAGCATGTTCCACCATGACCACACTTGTCAGACACGTCATACGGAGACAGCTGACCATCACACGAGACGACGGTCACACACACAAGCTCAGCGATGGGTGTGAAAACTAACAGCGGTCAGATGACACTTCCCCCCCCCGCCACGTGCTCATCACTTCCTGTGAACACTTTAGTACATACAGGATACTTTATAAATACAGACAACGGTGAAAAGTGTGGTCAGCAGTCTACCACAAACATACCTCCTTTGGCGGCTTGCCAGAACTCGAACGCCACCTTGAAGGCCTGAGCAACAGTCAAAGTCACAGCCTGGGCCTGGAAGACCACAGGGGAGGGAGGGCCGATGCTTTGAATCATGGGTAAGACTTTACAAAAGCACAAGCATGGAGCTCCTCCAAGCAGATGCTGGGTGGAGTGTGTCGAAACTTGTAGAAGGACGGGTGTGGGCTTCAGAATGGGCCCAGGGGCACATTATCAGAGAGGAAGTGGGAATTTAACAGAGCAAATTTAGCTAAAGGGGAAGGAAGAAACATTGAGTATAGAAAAGACTAGGGCCTCTAGGAAAGATAAGAATCTGAAACAGACATGGGGCAAGCAGGCAGGCAGGCAGGCAGGCAGGCAGGCAGAGTGGGAGCGTGGTGTGAGCAGACAGAGACAGACGGACCAGACAGACAGAAAGGGGGCGTGGCATGTGCTAAGGCTCTCACCACTTTCCTCTTGGTGCACAGATAGGCGTGGCACTCCAGAGTCTCACCGTGCTGACTCTGGGCGATGAAGGCAAACACTCTGTCATGCATCTTGTCTGCTGTGCAGTATGATATCCTGTGAGTGGGGGGCACAGTGGGGTGAGCATGGCTACCATAAGTCGATAAAGTTGACCACGCCTGTTTGAACTCCTAAACCCAGAAAAAGTACCATGCAAGCCTTTTGGTCGAGCTCACGTGTGCATAAAAACAACAAAACTAAAGCAGAGAGTAAAACGAGGGGGCAGAGAGACTCCTGAACGCCACGTGTGGTGAGGTTCACTCAGCTCACCTGTATATGGAGACGTTCTCGATGAGCTGGCTGGACACGCTGTCGTACAGGACGATCCCCCGAGCAGATACCTCCAGTGTCACCTTCCGCAGCTTCTTCCCGCTGGCTTTGGCCTGTGTGGGTCGAGAGAGCGGGACCGTCTGCATCAGCGGTGCAGTGCACGCAGCCGGCTGCGGCTGATGTGTCAGATTACCGAGGAAGCAGACTCACATGACCAAACACATGCTGATCATCACACCCAACGCCAGTGTGACAGGCTAGGATGCAGTGACAGTATATTAAACTACCCCAAAGGGATGTGAACACTTCTGGGCTAACGGGGGGGAGCTCAGAAAGGGTGGGGTTTCACCACCCACACTACCTGCCTATGCAACAGTATGTCAATCCAGACAAGAGTGCCTCTCAAGCCTGGGGTCAAGGCCCCTCCCACCGGCCCTTAATGTCACCACCATCCGCTGACAGGTGCACGAAACATTCAAGACGTCATTCATCCAGAAGTTACTGTTAAGAGAAAGATGGGATTGGTCTTCCTGAGTCATACTACATTATCTAACAGATAGCCCGTTGTAGGTATTTGAGGGGTGTGGCAAGCTCACCGTGGTGACAATCCTCTTGACAGCTGCAGCAGAAAGCTCCTCCCCCTTGGGCTGCTCCACCAGTGTCATTCCCAGGTACTTCAGGTTGAAGGTCATCCCCTCCATCAGGGTCTCCCTGGTGTCCGTCCAGTTCTCTGGCAGCTCTGGAGGGGTGGATGATGTTAATGCTTTGACAGACCTCCCACTTACGAGGGCCAACGCGACTGTGTTTATGCATAAAACAGAAAGTTTCCGTCAAGATTTAATGACCCCACATTCCGAGTCCCGTGACCAAGCAGCAGGCTGACAATTATGGTTAATGGTTGGACAGAGAACTGAGGAACAGCAGCTGGAAAGAGGTGGTCAAACAGACTCTCCTGCCGGGGGTACCACTGGAGCCAGAAGAACAAGACGACTAGAAGTCTGCGGTCTACAGGACCTGCTGCGTGGTAACCATGACAACCATATCATCCAGACCATGCTGAGGGAGAGGGGGCAGCTGTGTGATGATACCCTGCAGTCTCCCAATCTAACAGAGACACACCGGCTCAGGTCCGCTGGGGGGGGGTCTACTGACACAGGCCCAGGCCCAGACATGACATTGTGACTGACTGGGTTTCTGGGATGTTTAAAGGGCAGCGGCAGGTGGAGGAGAGGGCCCAGGCCAGAGAGAAAGGGAAGCCCCACCCTGAGGGGCCCTCTCTTTAATCTCCACCCACGCATCTCCTCAAGCTTTCTTCATGGTGGACTGCATGAACCTTTAGTAGCAGGGTTTACATATGAACAAGAGAGGCCAGAGTGAATTGGGGGGGGGGGGGGGGGGGGGCGCGCCCCCCCCCTCCGCTTCCCACCGCTCCGGGGGCATAACGGCCCGCCGCCCGCCCACAGGAGTGGTGTGTGCGGAAAGAAAAAAAAAGCGGGCGGGGGGGGGGGGGGGGGGTGACCGCCAAAGCCAGCTGTGTAAATAAGCAAAGTGAATATT
>JAACJT020023061.1:0-26578 GCA_009936485.2 Gymnarchus niloticus | reverse complement strand
CGAGTAGAACAATAGGTAAAAGGACAAGTCTTGTATCCGTCTGGGGGACAGCGTGGTCTTGCCGGTTGCAGTCCAGCCTTCTCCATCTCCTCCTGTCCTCTGCATCCCACTCTATCACACCAACCACCTGCATGTCCTCTTTCACTACATCCGTAAACCTCCTCTTTGGCCTTCCTCTTTTCCTCTTGCCTGTCAGTTCCATCCTCAGCATCCTTCTCCCAGTATATCCAGTATCTCTCATCTGTACATGTCCAAACCAACGCAGTCTTGCTTGGTTAATGAAATAGAAATATTCCAGCATTGTAGATACATTAAAGTACATAATTCTCACTTACCTTGAAATAAAATTATGGCACTGTTAATGTCGCGTATGGGATGTGTAAACACGGCACACATCTCTGATTGTAACAGGCTGCGTGTCAGAGAATCATCGAACTTCTGAAGTTTAGCAGCAATAAAAAAGCTGTCTGAATCTTAGGGGGAGGAAGCCCCCCATCTCTTCCTGTCTTTTGGGGGTAGAAGGCGTCACTTGTGAGCTGAGACTGTGGTTGCGAAGCCTAGGTCTTTGTGGCATTGTGGCCGCTCCTAAACAAGCCTGGAATCGGTTTGCGAGGCCTTTGTGTGGTACCATAGCACGTTCCCAGCAGTGGCGCCAAAGAAATAGCCTTCCTGTGTCCCTTGTTCCAATCTGTATCTTCTAGAGTAGGACACAAGATTAAGTTACATACACGAATCCATTATGTGCTGGTGGACTAAAAGGATGGCATCACTATGGACCATAATCCTTTCCGAAATGCCATCACCCACACATCTGTGGTGCCATGCAATGATTTTATTTCCAACTATTCGGGGGATTTAATTCAGGTGTCGGCTGCTCTACATGACTCTTATTGGTTCAGTGAAGGACTAGAGGCAACGCCGCTCCCTACTCAAGGCTTCATTTGCTAAGCTGTAGCCCAGGCTGTGGTCAAACATCTGGTCTTCAGAGGAGATGGGCTATGAAATTCACATGACCATATATTGCCAATGAAAGGGTTTAGTGGGAAATCTGTTGTCTGCAGCAGACAGCACACATGTTTTTTTTTTCCTACCTTTACTTTTTCTCTAGCAGTAACAAGTCAGGGAAGCTTAGGCTGTCAGGACCGTGTGGGCGGACTTCCAAAGTTATATGTAATTCAAAAAGACATGAGTCAACACAAGTGTGTATGCGCCTGGGCTCATTTTAGACAGGTTTGAAACAACTGCTTGTTGTTTTTTATTTTCTTTTTTCCTCACCAAAATTAGTTTTGATTTAAATTCCCTTTGGATGCATCAGAGTGTGATGGGCATGTGAGGCTGTCAGCCAATGGGAAGGGAAAGCGCCCAGCACTTAGAGGGAAGTAGCCAATCCTGGATGCCATCCTTCCCGACGCCCTTCTTAGTGGAAACCGGGGGATTGGTGGATCCTGGCATGCAGCTTGGCAACTTGCCGCATAGGGAGCTAGGATACCTTTTGTTTTCCCACAAACATTTTGTGAGAAGAAATGAACTCTAGCTACAAAAAAGGAAATTTCTCAGAACCCCCCTCAAAATTCCATTTAATGGCGCTGACATCAAAGCGGGCTGCTTGACGAACCTTGTCTCACTGCTTTTAAAGTGCTGATCAGACTGGGGGGCGCTGCCTCCTGATACAGTCTGTGCTGTTGAGAGAACAAATTAAAGTCAACTGCCTGGCCATCCCTTGCTTTTCAACTTTCTTTGGGCCAGTCGGCTTAAAACCTTAGAAAATCGCTCAGGACCAAGGATGCACTCTTGTTGTTTTGTGGTCGTGTGCCACTCTGCCGGCAGTTGGAGTATCCACTTCATCGTGGAGTCTACCTAATGGACAATGTTTCTTTCATTGATTTTCTTTTATGCCACCTCATTCTGTGGGCACGCAGGAACCGATCTCCTATTTGGGAGGGGAACTTTCTTCCCACGGGTTTGTAATTTTTTGTTTGGTTTGTAATTGTCAGTGGGGAAGTAGATTCTTCCTCTCCTACCCAGAATGCCCTGAAAGGCCAGCTGACCTGCGGATATTGGCAGGTGCATCGGCCCTACCTCTGTTCCAGACGTCCCGCTGGCAGATTCCAAACAACTGTCACCCTTTCTGTCTGTCACCCTGTCTGCCTTGTCTCCCCATACAAATCTGGACATGATAATGAATTGCCCAAACTGTTGTTTGGCTGCTGCTTGCCAGGAATTTTGGACTGATCTTCAGAAGTGGCTGGTTTCAGCGGTGAAACCTGCCTGTGGAGGGCCAGCCATCAGTAAATGGGTTTGAGACCCGGGACAGTGGTGATAAAATGAAAACCTCCATCTGGACCGGTCTCACTTACAGGGAAGTTTTTATTGCTCTTGTGTCCAGGGAAACTAGATATGGCGGGGAAGTGGGGTCTGCTAAGTGCTGTTAAGTGGTGTGGGGGGAGACATAAGTTGGTTTGCTGTTAAGCTCTCAGGTGTGAGATGCAGGGGTTTTTGGAAATTCTGGAGGAGAATCACATGAGTGCATCTGCTTACTGGCACGTGTGTGTGTGTGTGTGTGTGTGTGTGTGTGTGTGTGTGTGTGTGTGTGATTCATTTCAGCCTCGCTTACCGCACGCTGTTTGTTGTCATGTTCTGCAAGTTTTCCTGCTTCTCTGTTTTGGTTTTTTTTTAAGCCTAAGACCAGGACATGGGCATGTCCACTAACCAGCCCACTGGCTCCAGTGGGGCGACAGACACGGCTCACCTTACCTTTGGCATGCAATATTTCTCACTGATGTTTAATTATAGCGCTTTGATTAACTGTCCCCGTCACACGTTCCCTGGGCTTCCTCAAACTGCTGCCATAAGGATGTTTTACGCTTTTTGGTTTTCTACAGATGCCAGATTGGATTTTTACACTGAAATGCTTAAAGGTGGACAAGATTGGCTCTGTCTTGCTATGACATCCGTTTCTTGGCGAGGATGTGACCTCAAGTCATTTTTACAGGGACTGAAAGCGGCATGAAGCATAGTCAGGAAGGCCATAACTATTTGGCCAGAACTACTGTGTGCTGTTTGCAGGTTCCTGAGGGTGGTGGGACATCCTGCTTTGACTAGGATGTTCGGACTGGGTCCCACGTGATGAGTGCAAGTGCATGTGGACATTTCAGATGCACATAGGACATTCCTGGATCCCATCACTCTGGTTTTGATCAGAACAGTCACTTTCATCACGCTCGTCTTTTTGTCACAAAAGCTGTGTCACTCAGGTTTAAGTTTTATATCTGAGGTTGCATCCAGTGCGGTTGCATTAACCCAAGGTGGTGGTGATGGTATGTAATGGGTCTCTGCTTCCTGTATAGACCATGTCATGTCTGCTTTTTCAAAAGACGGCATATCTTTCCAATATCTGCATTTAATGGCTGGGAGTATAGGACGTGTGACCTGGTACGTAGTTACAGGTTCTTTAGGTTGGACAGTGGTACATGGCTGAAATATTGGAGTAATGGATTGTGTACAGATTAAGTGCTTTTTATTAAGAAACGAATGCTTTATTATTAAAGGAACACTTTCCCAACTTGCTTCTTGTGTTGTTTCACATTTTAAACAGGGTCAGATGTATTAATGAAACATAGTTATTTAGTTTATACATAATAGCTATGTACAGCATTATGCTGGTTAGTGTTTTTTCTGTTTTTAACATTGCGTTGGTTGCAAACTTTAAAATTGTGATAACGTCAATCTAACAATGAATTTATGAGAAGTATTTAAAAGAAATTCTGAGAATGTACTGATAAGAGTAACAAGAAATACCAATAATGTCACAAACAATATGACGTATGTATGGTAGCAGAATAGACTGCCGGGTTTCCCTTAAAACTGCAGTGAAACACAGAAAGCTTCAATAACTCTGCAAAGTAAAACATGCGAGGTCGCGTTTCCCTTATTTAGAACCTCAAATCTCTGTGCAATGATGGTAATAGACTGCATATGCTGCTGTGAGCAGGGCAGTACAATCCGGCAGAAAGATGTAAAGCATTTTGAGGGAGAGTCGCAGAATATTGACTGTGAAGGAACACACTCATAAATTAAGAGGAATCAGGAAAATGGACAGGATGCAGAGATGTGCTTACGCTAATCGTCGGGAAAACAACTAGATCCAAGTGAAATGCAGCAGATTGAGATAGGCAGTTGGAAAAATAATCTCCTTTTGGTAAAGTCCTTTAGGGCATAGGCATCAGTCTGAGTGAAATCTATGGCATGGTCCAGGAACCCACATCAAAGAGTGCAAGTCCGAAAATGTGACAAAAGCATTTAATAAGGAGAATCTGTGTTCGTAGTATGGCTGACTTTTCATTCCTGCGTGGATTTCCCCCATTGTGCTTTGTGTTCTGGGAGCTGGGCATCATTCAGAGTCCCGGATGCAAGGCCCTGATCTGTATATCGGTCCATATGCCATACGTGTATCTGAGCGATGCCTGCAGTACGTGAGCTGAAGAGCCTGTGATGTACATTCTAGCATGATCTCCTTTACTGGGCTGGTCTTTGAGGTCCGTAAATATGGACTGTCCATTCTTGGGCATGCAAAGGCCATTTGGGGGCTCCATCCCTGCTGCATGCCGAGTACCATATTTATTAAGACGCACTCCTTATATACGCTAGGCTATTTCCTATTCCTGACATCACCGTTAATCCATTTATTTTCATGCTAAAGAGCCGGCTAGAATTATTATTTATTGTTTAATTATCGTCAGGAGTTCACAGTTTGGGCCAAGGAAATTGTTCAGTGTAATGAGTGGTGGAATTTAATCTTATGTGTTCAGTTATCATATTGTAATTTGCTAAGCATTTTTTATTATTCTGAGCGAGGATGCTTCAACATAAGGTGACCTAAAACATGAACTGAGTTTTTGATCTTGTAAAGTATGTCTTATTTTTAGCTCTTAAACATTTACTATTTCCAGAGTGGCATAAATTCCCCTCTGTAATTGGGGTGGAGGGATGAATTCCGTTGTTTTTTTCTTCAGCCACCACAAAGGTTTTTCTGAGATGATGAAGCGACCGTCTACAGAGGAAGACCTGGAATGATGGCTCCCTTGCCTGTTATATATGAAGGGGGATTTCTGCAGTTGCTCAAACAAGCAAGGAGAATCCTGGACAAACCATATTTCTTATGAGGTGTATGGCTCTTTCATCTCTTCCCAGTTTCGAGCTTATAGTGGTCCGGATGACAGGGTGCAGACGGAGAGCCCGGTATGCAGTGTGGTAATACCCATTTAAGCTGTAATTCAGCTGCTCACTTGTATACACGTATTTGCGCTCTGGCGAGGCAGTGTCACTGTTTGGGGACATCAGCTCCAGAGAATATATCCACAGCAAGAATTGAATGGCGGTTAATCTGTGCACCATTTAAGACGCATGACTTTGCAAATGGAGGACACGCTCTGTGCTAAAGTTGGGGCTTAGCTGCGGGTGTCTCCCTCTAATCTGTCCTCCTGCGGTCCATTTATTTTGGTGGCTTTATTCCAGTGCTTCATTTCAGCAGCTTCTGTCTGCTTTCCTTTTACTATGGGTGTGAATTCTCAGTACACATGTGACGCAGTCGGATTTTAAGTGTAAAGAGAGCTTTCTGTACCTGTATACATTTATTAATTTGTGCCTTTCATTGTCAGAAAATGCTATGGATATGCTATTTCACTTGCCTCCTTTCAAAAATGGCACGATTTCATGGTTTATTTAGGATGACATGTTGGTTTCCTTTAAGAAGCAAAAATTTAACATGATATAACATAACCAAAACTATGGCTCCAGGTTTCAGTATTCGTTCCCATGATGCAACGGTATATAGGTGAAACAGTTTGCTATATATATTAGAATTATATAAATAAGAAATATAAACAAAAGTATGATGACCTAACCAGCACATAGGTCACAGTTTAAACACTGCTCTCAAGCTATGTTGTGGTGATGGTCTGCATGCAGGACCAGGAGCAGACCCAAGTCTTCTGAAGGACATATCTGGAAGGAAAGGTTTAGTGGAGTGAATGACACCTGGGTTTTTCTTTGCTGATGAGTGGCTGAAGTGTACATCCATATGGCTGTGCTCCGCTGTGTTTAAATAAATAACTTGATTATTTTTTGACATCTAATCAATGCATAGAAAATCCTCATAGATCATGTCATCTTTCCATGGATTGTTACTATTTCACTTTGCCCCAGCTTTCCCCCCAACAGCCTACACAACCCTTCCCCCCTCACATTCCTGTGGTGACAGCGGTGAATCCTAATGCACCTAAGGGACTGGTGCATGCTGGGAAATCCCATATACAGTAGCTGATGCCCAGGTGGTCATGCCATTCTCTCCTACAGTAGGTGTTGCTGCGGACAGTTTCAAAGCCCTTGTTCCATTTTTTATGACTTTGAACTACTCATCTCTTATCAGAATGCCCCCCCCCCCCCATCCTTTCTTGAGCTGGGGAGGGTAAGCTTGAAGAGGGGACCAGGATTTCCCCAAGAGCTGGAGGAAACTGGAGCTGGAGCTTGGAGGAGCTGGGTGTAGTGAATATAGTTGGAGGGTCATTACAGGCACTCACCTCGTGCTGCGAGAAAGTGCCACATGAAACCAGGATCTTGCATGCTGGGAAATGGAAGTCTCTGCTGTAGGGAGGAGGGTCCGTGCCCTGGTTACACCAGTCAAAGCAGTGGCCAGAGAAATGAGCTAATTTCTTCAGAAAAACATTGTTTCGCTCTGACAAGGAAACACTGGCCAAGGTTTTGTTGATGTAAGGCTTCCTGCCTAACCAATCCAGTATGGTTGGCTCCAAGAGAATGGGCCAAGGTTTACCTCAGCAGATTAGGGATCTCTGCCTCTGTGTGGAACATTTTTGGTTCAAATCCCATGACCAGCAGAATTATGTTATCGCCATTTGGCCCTTGAGCTGCTTCAGGGACACTGCTCTCTGACTGCAAGCTCATTTTGGACGGACGCCACTCCTAAATAAATGTAAACTCAATGTAGCATTCCTTTGTCTGTATTGTGTTGTCCCAACAAATAGGCTTCAGAGATGTGATGTGAGTCCAAGTGTTTATTAATCTGGTGCAAGTAACAGAACATGTTAGCGTCTGCAGAACGAAAGGTGTTTCGCACAGAGGCGCTAGCAGGATTCCCACCAACTGGGCAGGCAACTAAACTCAGTCAGAAAACCAAAGTTCCCAATAGAATAATTAGATTATATAGATTAACATGTACTTGGTGCAAGTAACAGAATAGGTTAGTGTCTGCAGCACGAAAGGCGTTTCACACAGAGGCTAATGTAAAAAAAGAAGGCAAATCAGCTGCACTGTGATTGCACTCTTATGGTAGTGTATTCTACATGTGACCTACCGCCATCAGGATTCCCACCAACTGAGCAGGCAGCTTAACTCTGCGCCCAGAAGTCGGCAGGAATCAGCCAATGAAGCGCCACACTATGCACGGGTAGAACAAACCACCAATCACACAACTGGGCAGACAAGCGGTTGTGCAAGTGGGAGGAAACCCCGTTACATCATTACCCTCCCTCAGAACTCCTTCAGCCCCCACTTAACATCTCATCCTCGTCCACCCAGAGGGCTGCAGTGTCAAGCACAGTGTGGTGATTTTGGTACGTTGTCAGCATGAGTGTGAGGACACCCCATTCCTCATCTCAAGGACAGGAGTTGCACAGCCTTGTGGAAGAATCACTGAAAGTGCTGTTTATTTTGGGTGTGTTGAATGGAATTTCCCCAGAATGGAAATCAGTGGAGTTCAGGTGTGTAGCAGCTGCCCCCCCCCGCCTCATGCCAGAGCATCAGCATCAGAGCAACAGTGTCACACAGCAATGCACATGTGGACACGCTCTCTGTGTTTACACAGTTTAGTTAGTGCCCTTCAGGCTGCCCAATCCGTTGGGCTTCAATTGACCCAGCAGATGTTCCAGGCAGTCTTTCCTGTTGCCTGTTCCTCCTAAAACTGGCCCATTCTCCTGCGGTGAACCCAAATGCCAGGAGGTCAGCGCCGTCCCTACAAAACCTATTTTACTGCCTCATTAAAATGAGGTAAGGAGAGGCCATCCGTGATGCAGGTCTTTGGTTAATTAGCCTGCTACGACGGCCCTGTGTTACTCATGCGTTTTCATTAGTGGAAAAAGCGAGTTGTCACGCTGTCCAGCACGCATAACCCTGACCTGGAACTCATGCAGCCTGTAGAGACCCAGGGCTCTGATGGGCCAGGAGGTTCAGGGTCGCAGCTGACAGGAAGAAAAACCTCATGTAGTGAAGGCAGGGGGTTCATTGCTGCAAAGAGACTCTGCCGTTGTACCTTTTGGCATGGTACTGAACTCTAGGTTGTATCTGCAAGTAATGAAGTTTACACTTGGGGGGGGTCTGGAATTTTCCCAACAGTATGGTGGGGTACATCTTTAGATTTACTCAACTCGGTACTTGATACATTTTTTACAATGCGAAACATCCAGGGAAGATGAGGGTGGCTTGCTATAATGCTTGCGTTCCATTTGTTCTTAGTCTGAATGGATTTGCGCTGCATGGATGAGATTATAATCACAGTTAATCTGTAAAGAGTGTCACTGATAAGAATGCTTCTTAACCAGATTAACTGCAGGCCTATGGAAGTGGGAGGAGTAAAGGGTGGAAGTTGTGGAGTCCAATGGCATTGGCTAATCGTAATAAATATGGTGTTTGACCAGACTAATGGTCCTTTTCTGCACAGCCCTGTATTCTCTCATGAAAGCACTGCCCCCTGTGCCTTCATTATGTAAGCAGCAGTTCAATTTTATTGTGAAGCTTTCATACATGTTGGATTGGGATGAGTGCTGGGTTTTCCGGCATGTGAGAAATTTCTGTTACTTGGCATCGACTGTAGGGGAAATTACCGGGGATCCGAGTGCGCCTGTTGGAAAGAGAGAGAGGGTCAATAAGGCAATCGTAAGCATTGAATTTGAATGAATGTGTGTAGGCGAAGGGTCGTGTATGTGTGAGTACTGCGTGTGTACATCTGCCTCGGTCTGTGATGATGACAGCCGCGCTTCATTCCGCTCAGCAAGGTCACTGTTACTCGGACTCGTCCCCAGCAGATTCCTGAAGCGGTGGGGGTGTGACTTCCTCACTGCCGGTTATTTGGCTCTTAAGACACACCTGTCTTCTGATTGGTCACTCAGGCACCTGTCTGACTGCCATGTTCCCGCCTTTCACATGTCTTTGGCCGGAGAAAGACAGAGGTGCCGAGGAGCTGGATTTCAGACAGGTGTGGGCAGCCCCCTGCCACATGTTTACATTGGTACTTGCCTGTGAGGCCAGCAGAGTGCCCCTCGGGGTTCACCCTGTCTCCGGTCGTTCACAGGCAGCCCTCAGATCAGCAGCATGACGCAGCTGTAATGCAGGATGGTGAAATGCAAGAGTGGCGTTTCGTTTCCACTACATCTCTGCACCCCCTCCCCACTCCCCGTGTGGTGTAGCAGGTAGAGGATTGCACTCCTCGTGTTACGTAAGACACCGTAATTTAGATCTGACTTCAAAGAAGCAAAGGGCTCTGTGGTTATAAATAGCATTTCAAATTCTTATCTGGGACTGTATTGTGCCTGAAGAGGCTTTAAAATGCAGCTCTGCAGATTACCATCCTATTGTTACGCTCTAACCAACCCCCTGCTGTCTCTGCCGGTCCCCTCCGCCTCCCTGACTGCTGTTTCTGGTGAGCCCAGAGGATCCGCTCATACCTGTCACCAATCCTCTCTGACATCCATGCTGATCTCACTGGCTTGGTCCATCCTCACCGTTTGCACCAGAGGGGAGGGGAGAGGAAGAGAGAGGGGGCGGTACTGAGGGTGGAAGGGGGTAAGGAATCGGGAGGGGGAGTTGCAGTGTAAGCTCTCTGGTAACAGGGCCTGAGTGTCTCTGCCTCCACTTACTCTGCTCCTCACTGCTCATCATTAACCGGGTTGCTAAGATACAGGGAGCTCACATTAGGTTAGCTTATCTCCTGTTATTGCTGTTACTATATTTTACTTTGCCTCATTAAGCCTTTTATTTAGAAAATCCAGTCTTACGAGGGATTAAGAGGCCAAGTTGAATTCCCATGCTCACGCTTGTGCTTTCGGGGCCCATGTGTCCAAAAGCTTTGGGAGGGACCTGTGACTTTGATGCTCTACACGAAAAAGCAATGGGAATCCATGGGAAAGCTCTAAGGGGATCATCAGACGGCCTCTGCTGCGCCAGTGAACCAGCATGCGATGTGGTCAGATACCTTCCAGGAGTGCTGGGCTGGGAGCATATATACCAGAGCTCGACCGATAAATGGGCGTGCCGATATGAGCCATTTGCAGATAAATCGATATCGGTGTTTATAATGCCCGATAAATGAGAATTTAAAAAAAACGGAGAAACGGAGGTTGGATCCTTCAACTATGGTATGAGTGTTGTCGTCGCATGGCTTGTCCACCAAGCCATACCTGCTTTTGCTGCAGTGACATGAAAGCCACAGTGGGTGCTAAGTTTAACCTTGCAGTAGTTGAGCGGTGTAGTGCAATTAACAAACTTGAATATAGATTTATTTCTGAAACAATGTGGAAATTCTAGCGAACGGTGCAATCATTTCTCCTTAGCTCGTAACTTCTAAACAATACCTGGCCACGTAAAGCAGCTTATAACGGTGTCGATTGCTAAATTACTCTACCCACAAAGCTAGCTAATTCCACGTTTATCAGTTGAAGACCACTAACGTTATGGTTAAACTGTAGTGTCTAACTTATTCTGCTGTGGACCTGTAAGTTTCGTAATAGTTCAAACGGAATACGAATGATCCGTACGGCCTAAACACCTCAAATAATGGTCAATATATCTGTGACATGCAATATTCCAGTCCGTGCTTTGGATCGGTGCCTTATTAAACACAGACACGCAAATAAACGTGAACTTACAAGTGTCTAACTAACATGCTTGGCAGCCAAATCAAGTTAGCTAGCGTCTTTTTACAAACGTGTAGGCTAATGTTAGTGTGAAATCCTAAAGTTGCAAATCCTCGTTGCAGACAGAGTCATAGAAAAGGGATAAACTAGATGTGAATATGCTACTCTAAACATTGTGACTGATTAGGTGTACGGTGATGACTGCACAATGAGAAAAATCACTATTTTTGCATAGGAAGGAGAGCCTGGTTCACATCTGATATTTTGTTAAACTTTTTTTGTATTTTTGTACATAGCAGTCGTATTGATCAAAACTAATATATTTTCAAGTACTGTTCAGATGTGGTTCATGTCAATAAAACAAGCTTAATTTCAAACTGCATTATGTCACGTTATCTTGGTGAGGACCCGTTAAAAAAACTACACAAAACACGTTAGGGGAAATCTTTGTTTATGCTATGTGTTCCTGGTGGAAAAAAAGAATTTCGGCCGATATATCGGCATATCGGATTTTAAAATCATCAAATATCGAAATCTATCTTAAAAATCCCGTATCGGTCGGGCTCTAATATATACCGATGGGCGTGTGGCTCGGATGGCACTGGCACGCATACCTCCCACAGCGATGTACTCGGGGGTATCGAAATAAAGTCATCAAGAGTCGTTCATTCATTCAAAGCCGAGCCAAAGGTGGGTCTGATATGGATGCTGTGAGGTATCACTCTGCCTTGGGGGGTGCCAGCATCCCACCAATCTGGAAAAAGTTGGTTATTCTGCTTGCAGCACGGTATGGTCCAGCACACACCATGTTCCTTCTCCCAGTAGAGCTTGCCTCTTCTGATTTATAGCTGGAGTGGGTATGCTCAAGTCTGAACTAAACCCATGATGAAATTCCGTCATGTCCTGCGAAAGACAATAAAGAAACAGAAAAATACAGCATGTTTCTGGGGAATTGCTTTAATAGCGCTGTTGCTTCACACCTCCAGTGGTAGGAATTCAAATCCTGCCTCCAGTTTGTGTGTGTGGATTTTGCATGTTTCCCCCATATCGTACAGGTTTCCTCAGGGACTCCAGTCTCCTCCTGTGGTCCAAAGACATGCTATCAAGTCTTAACTGGCATCTCTATTGTTAAGTTAACTTAAGTTAATTGCCAGTGCTTATGTATGCATATGTGTATGTATGTTCCCTGTGATGGACTGGCGCCCATCCAGAATGTATTGTACCCCAGCCAGGTGCCTTATGCTGCCTGGGATAGGCAGCAGCTTTGCCAAACACCCCACCCCCCCCAGGACCGTGACTAGAATATGCGGGTTGAGAATAGAGGGATACTTATTGTCATTGCTGATGACTGGTCACATAGCTCCTCCTCCAGGCCCAGATCTTAATGAAATAAAATGTTATTGCCCATTTGTACAAGTACAGCTACTAAGGAGTTCTTTAGCTTTCACATATTCCATTCTGCTGTCTGTGAAACACACACCTAACACACACAGGTAACAGCAAAGCTTGGGGTCAGAACTCAGGGTCAGTCATTTGTTCAGCCCCTCAGAGCAGTTTTTCTTAAAGGGCCTCATTCAAGGGCCTGATGGTGATACGGTCACTCAGATTCAAATCAGCGACCTTTCGGGCACGGACGAGCTACGCCCTACCTTTGGCACGAGAGGTGAACGTCTTAAGTACTACACCATGGAAACGGTTTGCAGATCTGTTTGTTGTGATCTAGTCGGCGGTCAAGGAGGCTAGCGTTTTTCTTCCTGTGGAAAGGAGGTACAGCCTACACTGAGAGCACAGCTTGCGTCCCCAACACGTGCTCACCTGCTTTTCCTGGTGGCTTTAGCCTCTACACCAGCACACTTTGTTCCCCGCTTCCAGTGACTTTGCACACCGGTGCTGGTTGAGCCAGCAAGGCGGAACCTCCAGGTAAGTTATCCACTGGTCATTAGGGTCTCGACTGGACTGAACGCTCAAACCATTGCCCTTCAGAATGTGGTGAATTTTTTAAAAATAACACCAGCAATATAATAGGCCCATATTTAGCAGCCATCTACACTGTGTATGATTCATACAAACAACTATTTTACCCATCCATCCATCTCCCACCCCCTCATCCAGTACAGGGTGGTGGTGATGTATCCCAGGAAGCACACGGTACAAGGCAGGGGATGCTCCGATGCCCGTCCATCCCAGGCCCCACTCTGTGGGCAATTTAGAGGCACCTGTTCCCTCAATTTTCCGGCTGTTGAATACTCGCACACTTAACAGATTTCTGGCTATTTTCAGGAATATGCAGCCTGGGAACTCCGTGTTCTGATGTGTTGAGAATTGTCGAAAATGAACCAATAGCTATGAGGGGATGGGGGGGCATGGGGGGTGAAGGTATAGTTGCCATAGAGATGACGGCAGAACCCAGAAGTGTTAATCGGTATAACACACACCTTCATTTGCATGTGAATAATGTTAAAACGGTCTGGACTGTTACCTTTGTGCCTTATTCATTGATTAAGCAGTAAACTTGTGGAAAAAATCCCCTGTGATTAGCAGATAGAACTGATGCTGTTGTTATACTGAAGACAGAGGGTATCTGATTGGATAGTAGCTTAAGCGAGAGGACGTTAGGTTGATTTGTAGCCAATACACCCCTGTTATTTGTTTGTTATATAAATAATTTATAAATTTAAATTGTATATATAAATGACATTACACATGAAAGCCTACTGTGCTCTGCGATGGGTTGGCTGCCTGTCCAGGGTGTCCCCTGCCTTGTGCCCTAAGCTACGTGGGTTAGGTTCTAGCCCCATCCCCCATGACCTTGCATAGGATAAGTGGTTTGGAAGAAATTGAATGAATGGATGAAAGCCTACTCTACAGGAGTGTAAGGGGGTGTGTCATCATCGGGGTTTCTACCACAGAAAACTGCCAATTACTCCACATCGATTGCAATTGCCAGCAATCAGCCAAAGTTGTAGATTAACTGGAAGTTCCTGTGAATTTGTCATTAACTTGATCTTCCACTGCTTTACAGAATCGTCATTACTGCTGAGGATCTGTGTTTGTGCAGTATGACGGCATGTTTTGGAGAGGAGACCCTAGATAACCTAAGAGAGCATGCTCAAGGCTGCACACATGGAGCGAGAGCAACACCCAAACCCCCACCGTTCTTCTTCCTGAGCTTTTGAACGCATGCTAGCTGGTCATACCCACTCCAGCACATCGGCTCACCCCCACGTTAGCATGCATTGCTTTGGCCTTTCTGGTTCTTGCATTAAACTTTCACTCGTTCATATGCTGGTGATGGGCACTGCGATTTTAATCAGTTATTTTTTTTCTGACTCTCTTTCCTTGTCTGTCTACTCTCTCGGTTGTTGTTTTTTTTTTAAAAAAAAAACTGGGATGTGATCAGTAGGCTGAGGCTCTGAGCCCATACTGAAAGCTGGCCGGATTTTATGACAGCCAGTCGGTGTCTCACTATCAACCCGTGAATCGCACATGGTTCCAGATTTGCTTTCCAAGTCAGGCTGCCATCCCGGTGTGCTGAGTTCCCGTTTCCCCACGGGGGCTAACCGGTCCTGGATGTGGCTTCGACACTGCCGCCTGGCTCGTTAGAAATGCCCCTTTTGCTGAATGGTTTAACCATGTCTTTTGGAAGCAGGCTATCAGAGATTGTGACTGGGTGCCCTGCTGCTGTCAGAAAAGGCTGTCAGGCTAGCACTTCATGTTACAGGTGAGCTGAGCTAAGACGTAGTTAAGAATAAAAAAAGTCTGCAGTGGTGCGAAATGCTGTGGATTAGAACTGGCAGGGATTACTGTCAAACAGTTCCTCTTCCTCACTGCCCACGGTAATAAACATCCCGGTGGATTCGGCCGCGTGCTCCCGGCGATTCCCAAATCAACGCCTTGAAGTCAGCTGGCCGCAGCAGGTTATGCTCCCTGAGGGTCTGCTGTCGTCCACCTCTGCTTCTTGATCATCCCTCACACCTGACACCCCCAGAGCTAGGCTATCCCACCTGACTGAGACCCAGCTGGCAGTGCACTGAGCTGCGTCTGCCCCCGACCCCTCCTACCGCTCCCCCGGGTCCACACAGACATGCCTGAAGCTCTGTTTCAGTGTAATCTTCCCTTTGGCTCAGGAAGCAAAATGGGCATGCCATGGCGTGTTTGGTGAAAATAAAGGAAGATAACACTTGTCTGGTGTAGGTAGAGGAGGCAACATGCTTCTAGGAGCTGCAGGAAGAGAGGCATTGTGGGAGGGGCTCAGTAGTGTTATTCACAACCTGTCATGGTCCCCCCAGCAGGGATAAACCGTCCTGGGCTATCTCCTGGATCCACTTCCAGGCACAAAGCTGGAGTGACTTCAGTTGCTCCGGGGTGTGACAGTCCAATAGGCAGTGACTCACCAAACACAAACGAGGCCTGTCGTCGGGGGGGCGGCTGCCCTAAACTATTTATTTGTGCACGCTGACTCACCGGTTACGTGGTGTGGCTTTTTCGAGCCGAAACAGTGCGACGGTGCCCCGAGTTCACTCTGCGGTGCCGTTCCTGGGGCCACAGTCATTCCAGAGGTCGTAGCGGAGTGGACACCTGCTTGAACCCTGCAACGCCGCACGTTGTCCAAGACGGAGAGCTTCTCAAAACCTGCAGATGCTGCTGCTTCTGGAAACTACATATGACTGTTAAATATTTAAAAAACGACAGCAGGTACTATTGAATCATTCCGGGAATTATATTTTTATGTAAGATTACATTTTAGATTAAAATGAATATTTAAAATGAAGTATGTTGTTTTGTAATTGATTTTAATTTTGGAACTGTTTCCA
Organism: Gymnarchus niloticus; assembly: GCA_009936485.2. Classification (NCBI taxonomy): domain Eukaryota; kingdom Metazoa; phylum Chordata; class Actinopteri; order Osteoglossiformes; family Gymnarchidae; genus Gymnarchus; species Gymnarchus niloticus. Next base: position 10,842 of record JAACJT020023061.1, on the reverse strand, counting down.
CTTGCTGGTTTCTTGAGTCTGGCTGCGGTCTGTCCTACGGTTGGCTGCCGTCAGTATTTACTGCATATTGGCTTCTCCCTCCCCGCACTCTGATATCTGCTTTCCGTAAATCGCCCGTTATGAGTTTGTCCTTTATAACCACACGCAGGAGCGGGGAGAGCCCGGGTCTCCACCAGCCCGCCTGTGGCACCATCTGCGTTTTTTCCTCCTCTTCAACAGGAAGCCAGTGAAAAATCATAGCCCCCCCAAGCCGGACTTGAGGAATATGTGACGTGTCCCCCAGGGAGCAGTGGGGGATTCAGTGTTGTTAAGGTATCCCCACAGCTGAAAACTGATGAGGAGGGTTTGACACTACCTCTAGCTACACCTAGGGAGAGGGACAGTGTTATTCCCACTGTATTTGAAGACTGGTGGCTGCCTCCATTACCCACCTCCCCCCATCTTGTGTCCCCACTCTTTACTTATGCATTAGTATCCTTTTGAGGTCTCTTCCCTCACAGTCTCTCAATTCTGTCCCCATCTTTCCTTCTCGCTCCTCCTGTCGTCATTCCCACGGTCGTCACTAAATGGGCCGCTCCCAGTTCTCGTCTCCATGGTGACACGGGAAAGGTTGAAGGTGAAAACCCCCCACGCTTTGGCCCCGTTCCTTCCCCCATCCATATCAATGTCTCTGCCAGGAGGATTCGGCTGGTTCATAAGAGCTACAGTTTATTTTTTTATGCGACTGCTATTTTTATGAGAGTAAGTGTGTATGTGTTTCTCTTTTTGGGAAGCCTGCCATACGTAACAGAAGTTGCCAACCTGCTTCTTGTACCTGCATGGCCAATGTCTATGTGCTCACATTGTTGTGAAAGGTCCCAGGCCCAGAGTCTTATATGTACTTCAGCTTTTCCATGAACAGCCCTCGCACTTCTGAATGGACCTCTGAGCAGAATGGAAACCCCATCGCTATCAGGATGAAGTGCACATTTCTCTCTCCCCCTGCCTCCCTTTCTGGGGTGTTCCATTTGGGGGGTCCAGATTCAAGAGATTCCTCTGTTTGTCTGTTGCTCTACTGTGCCCTCCCTCCCTCCCCATCACCTGACTGCCCTGACCGGCTTGTCATGATCTGAGCCACGAACCTGCTCTTCAACCCAATCACCTGACTGCCTCTTGCGATATGCTGTTGTCCGTCTGACTGTTATAGCTCAGTGTTATTCATATTGTATTAAGGAACTTAATGAACTTGTCCTGCCCAATGCCAGCCGGAGGAGGGTGGGCCTCCCCCTCGAGTCTGATTCCTCCCAAGGTTTCTTCCTCCTGAGGGAGTTTTTCCTTGCCACTGTTGCCTTTGGCTCACTCTCTGGGGACCTTGGGCCCGGGACTATGTAAAGCGCTTTGTGACAGTGCTCCTTGTTACATGTGCTCTATGAATAAAATTCAATTGAACTGAAGTGTGCTTTCCCTTTAAGTGGCACAGTGGTGTCTGGTTACGGAGTGTTCTGATTGGAAGCATTGTCAGTTGTGCCAATCAAAATGAGACGGAATTTAAGATGGACTGCCAGGAGTTCAGCTTCAGTGTGATGTTCCGCTCGAAAACCAGAGGTTTGGTTGCTGTTTGTTTGTTGTCTGATGGTTGAATTAGCATTATGACAACGTTATGGTCTGGTTGTAATGTTACACAGTCCCGTCCAGTGGTATCATTCAGCCACTTGTGAGCATAGCACCAGAATCTATACATGCATGTGATTTTTTTGGGGTAAGGAGGCAGGAATTTTTCCTAAGCCATTTTTTGAAGACGCTGCATGTAAACTAAGAGTCGGCTTTAACCATATTAACCACAGTGTATGGATTTTCCAGCTTTCCACAGTTTTGAGGTGAAAGATAAAATCAAGGAAGAAGTAAAGAGCAGTACTTCAGGAAGTCATTAACAGTGGACAGTCTTTAGGTGTCAGAGCTGGCCCAGTTACCGGTTCAGGGTTGTTATATTCCTCATCGTGTTCCTCTTCCTCTGAGCTCTCGGCTGCCTTCCTGCTGTCCCGGGGGTCTGCATCCTCCTCAGGCTCCTGTTGACAAAATGGAACCCTTTTCCTTCTGTGCCCCTCCTACCCAGGAAGCCAAAAGCTCCATATCAGAGGTCAATGGTGTGCAAAAGCTTGGTTCTTATTTAAACACAGAGACGTATGACTCCTAGCCCGTTTAACTAGCGCCAGCCCACGGCGAAGAACCCAGGCAGTTCCACAGATGATGGAGATGGGAAGGTTTTTGCAATGCTGACAGTTGACCTGCTTATGCCATTGGTAACGAGTGCATCTCTCTCTCCTCCCGCTCGCTATTCCTGTGCAGTGAGTGACAGCTGCTTCAGGAATCTCGCCGAAGATCGCAGTGGAATCAACCTCAAAGACCTCGTACACGATCCCTCACTGTAAGTACCCTCAGCCCCCCCACACCCCCCCTTTCCACAGGGGGCCCTGGGAACCCCTAGGGTTTGTGTGGACGGAGCCTGAGAGCCACCCTACATTACCAGATACACACATGCACACACAGTCTGAATGCCACCCTAAAATGAATAGGCGTGACACACACCAAATGCATCCCCCATCCCCACTGGACTAGTTTGTTGGTAACCAGGATGTTCCCTGTCATTTAAATTATTGATTAATCCTAGTACATTTATGCTTGGGTCATGCTTGATATTTCACAGTGAACCAACAAGGGGTGCTGATTGGTAATGATAACCACAAAACCCAACACTGTTATCATAATTGGCTTGGGGTTTAAAACCTAAGCTCAGCCAGTGTGGAATTCAGCAACGGTCACTTACTGTGTGTGCGTGTGTGCGTGTGTGTGTGTGTGTGTGTGTGTGTGTGTGTGAGAAATTAGGCCCGTCACGGGTCTTGCAGCAGAAGGAAGGGGGTCGAAGTAATAAGGTCACTGTTAATGACGTGAGAGGAGAGCATGATCGGAACACAGGACAACGCAGCCTGACAGGATGGAACAGGTGCTTTCTCCATTTGGTTTCCAGCCCACAGTTGAGCCCCCCTCACCCTGTGTCCACCTTGTCCATGTGGGACGGTTGACTGAATGTTCCCTGGGGAGTTTAACAGCTCTCTGCCGTCTTCGAGCATCTTTGGTTGTAACACCCTTTGTCAATTTTACAAATTGAGGCTGATATAAATAGCAGTGAATAAATCATGCTGATGACACGCGGCTCACTTTCCTCTGGCTGGTGCTGCTGAATCGACCCGGTGGGCGTGTCCTGGACACGGCTTTCCCGTTCCGCAGCATGCACGGTGTCCCGGCCTCCTCTGGGCAGCCGCTGTAAGCGCAGTGGTATAAAAGGATCGGCAAATCGGACGAGCCGGCGTTTACGCCACACTCGTGGGCTGACTGTGGGCGGCCATACAGTTATTAAAATCACGGCATTCTAAAAGGAAGCGTCAGCTGCCTGCGTTTTATCACTTAATTTATTTTTTTCCTTCGCCCCTGCGTCACATTCTCCCGCTGTTCCACCAAGAGGCCTGTGGATGGCGATACTGGGACTTCTTCTCAGACAGGAAAAACCGCCCCTCTCACATTTTGTTGCTAGGGGGCCTTTTTAGGGTTTGGGGAGAAGTGGGATGGGCAGCCCCTCACCTTTGAGATGCTCCAAGATGACCTCCCACACTTGACATATGCTCAACATCCCCTCGGTGATGACCCATCCTGACCACCTGCCTGTGGCACTCTCACTGCAGGTTTCACATGGGTCAAGTCCGGATTCAAACAGCAATTCCCAAACCTTATGCTGTAAGCATCAAGTCATACGACAAATATTCCATCATTTTGCGAACAGTCCATGCAGTTGGGGGAGGCGTGCACATGTTTGTGAAAGGTCTTGGACTCTTTGAGGGGGGGGCGAGGTGAGTTCTTGCGATGGGGGTAAAGACTTGTGAAGGATCACAGCCTTGTGGCTGCATGGTACTCACCAGTGGAGACTCTTAGATACAGAGAGGTGGGGAACCAGAATATTCCACTGCGTCTACCGTGGTGGCAGACTCTAGCTTCGCAGATGCTGTCAAGGTCTGCTGGTTCAAGGAGATAATTAATGGAAGGCTAGAGGAGCTTGTTTTTGACACCAGGAGCAGATGGGTGCTCTTTCATTATTAAATTAGTCTCTTTAGCAGATCTCTCTGGCTATGGCTGAGCGAAGGCTGGGTCGCGGCCCATCAGAGCGTAGTGTTTGTTCTGCATGCTTTTCTGGAGAGACACCTGAATGCCATTTCCCATTTTATCCATTTCAATAATTGGATCGGGTGCTTTTCTTAGCAGGATTCCCCTGGGATTCCCAGAAATGCCGCCACTGATGGTTCGCTTTACTACTCGCCTCGTCATCGATGGTTTGTTTCCCGGCAAATCATGTTGTCTGGTTTTGATTTCAGCTTTTTATTTGATTGGGTTTTAGGTGTTAATGCACCTCACACATTTGTTCAAGCGGCCTTCTAACACCTTACACCTCAAGATATAGCATATGATTTATAGTGAATCACACCAGTAGGGTTGGGGGTTCGAATCTTGCCTCCACTCTGTGTGCATGGAATTTCCATGTACTTGGCAAGTCTCCTCTAGCTACTTTTTTTCCTCCCACAACACAAAGACATTTGATTTAGGCTGATTGGTGTTTCTAAATTGTGAGTGTGTGTGCCTGTACGTTGCAATGGGTTGGTACCCTGTCCAGGGTGTACCCCAGCCTGTGCCCTATGCTACCTGGGACCCTGATTAGGATAAGTGATTTTATAAAATGGATGTACACAATGAAAGTAAGCCTCTCTTCAAACTGAAGTATGGCTATAAACACAAGATGGAGTGGAATGTGTTATTTCTCTGTGAGATGCACTGGGGTGTGCCTGCATATTTATGACTTTAGATTGGTTTCACAGCCACTCAGAGTATTTCGAACAATCCATGCAAAACGGCTCCTGCTTGTAAAACTTTTTTGGCGGGGGGATATCTCAGGCAGCCTAGAGGACAAGGCAGGGGGCACAGTCACATATGCTATGGGTAATTTAGACACACTAATTAGCCTAGATTGCATGTCTTTCGACTGCAGTAGGAAATAGAGGAAACCTGCAAAGCATGGGGAGAACTCGTAAACTCCACACACACACACAGAGCAGAGGTGGGATTCAAACTCCCAACGCTGGAGGTACAAGGCAACAATACTAACCACTGAGCCACCATGCCCCCCAGTCTTACACCTCATGCCGAAATAAGGATCCAAACAGTGGGTGCCAGGCACATATAACTGTGCAAGCAAAGGAAACAAAGGATTTTAAAATCATGGCAGTGAAAGCCCAGGGTCTGTGTTACTCCAACTGTAAAACATTGATGGACGGGATGTGCAAACCTAGATGTTGACCTAGAAACGGCAGACTTTAGAGTGGGGATGAGAGGGAGGCAGAGTCTCTCATTTGTGGCAGGTCCAGCTTAATTGTTCAGGGATGCTCAAGACAAAGTCCCCAGCGAACGCTGGGTTTAATCCACTAGAGACTTTTCTTCCTTCAGGTTTACACCCCCCCCTCCCGACCTTCATTTACCCGCCGCCGTCAGCTGAGAGCTCGTTTCTAATCAAACCTGACAGTTAATAGCGGGCAGGGGGAAGTGATGCAAGAAATTGTAAGCAGTCAGGTTTAGATGCTGATGCTACCAGGTTGTGAGAACTGGCTGGGAATTTGTCCGGGGCACAGAAGAGAGCATCTCCTGTCAGACTTGAAAATGAGAGCCACGGGAAGCGGGAAGGGTGCCATCAACCTCGGTCCGGCATCTCACGGCCAAGTCTGCCCCACTTGCCGCTGACTGCCCCCCCCATCCCCTCGTGCTGAAACCAGGTTTCCTGTCAGTCCCGAAGGAACGGTTCCTGCTTCCTGTGGCCATGCTTAGTTTCAGACTCTCGGCGAGACAAAGAATGGGAAGGATTAGCAATGAGCGCTGCCAGATTGCAGACCGGAGTGACGCATTTTACAGGCTCCACTGTATGCATGCTTTTTTTTTTTTTTTTTTTTACAGACAGCTTATATTGTTATTTTTACTTGGCAGATGCTTTTTTCCCCAAAGAGCCTTACAGTGTTTTCCATTTTCCATTTTTATCTGTTTATAATGTAATGCGTTTAACTAAAGCCTTTTACGACACGATCGTGGCTCACATATGTAACAGCTTTCCTCCCCTGAGGCTGAACCCTCTAATTGTTTGGTCACCGGCAAATCGCGTGTTCAGTATGTGTGAATGGTGTGGCTCTGTGGGTGAGTGCTACGTGCACTTCAGATATAAAGGAAAGAAATTTCTGCACCGCATGCCGTCTAGCCTGTGTTGACTCCCACCATACTGTGTAGAGCTCAGAAAACGGATGAAAAGCATCATGTAAACATGGTGAATAATTGATTAAATTATCTGAGCTGATAGGGCCCATTAAAAGGAGGTGTCCCAGAACCGCGTCGATCTGCGCGGCTGGCGTGCAGCGGCGGACGAAGGAGCAAGCAAGCGGGTTGAGGAGTCGTGCTGCTGAGTCACGGAGATCCTCGAGCCGCCGCTGTCACCCGCACAGATGAATATACGCGCAAACACGCGGAGGAATGTGTTCACACATATAGATGTACAAACATGGAAAAACACGTAAATGTCTTCCTCATAACTCAGGTCTACACAGAGCTTTAAGCACAAGGTAATCAAAATCTTCCTAATGTCAAATCTGGCCGAGCCAGTTAAGATGTCATTCCTCTCCAGAACATTTCATTTCAGCAGATTCTTTAGTAGTCTTTCCCTAAATCAACGTCGTAAACTTTCCAACTGAAAAAAAGGAAAAGAAAAAAAAAAAGTTGTAGAATTTTGCTTGCTGGCTGTCCTACGATTGCGGTTTGCACATCAGATTTCCATGGGTCATCCCCCAATTCAGTCAGCTTTCCCCAGGCCTCAGATGAGAAGTGAGCCTACACTAATTCAGATACCTGTATGCCATCAGAAGAACACAGGAATAGAGGGTGAGAGGTGGATGCAAATTACATAGCCGAAAGATTCCAGTTAAGTCCAGATTTCCCTTTGAAATGCAAAGGCCCCCGATACCTGTGGCAGTGTGTGTGATTATTCAGATGAAGTTGTCGTTGTGCTTAATCCCAGACAGCGCCGTGAATTCGTGAACACTCAAAATGCAGGAGTTACAAACAGTGCCGGTTTCTCCAGGCCCGCCACTCTGCCAGCTTGGGCTGTTGCTTGGGATTGCTGATGTGCCTGTGTTTTCAGAGCAGGCTGAACCAACACATGGGATAATTATGTCTCAATTACTACACAGCTCTGCTAAATAAATAATAAATGAAATGTATACACTGAAATGTATCAAACCAGCTCAGAGCTAGCAATTTTTTCTCTTATTAATATTTAATGTTTACAATGTCAGTTTAACGACGGTATATGGTTATATAACATTATATGATTATATATTAGTTGTCTAATAACAGTTAGAGATATTTGCGTTAACTTCGAGGCTACGTAACGCTCGGATCCAGTATTATTAATTAATTACGGTCAGACTTTTAGCGGGATTTGGACCATTTATTGTGTAAAAGGTATGAGCGATGGTTCTGCTCCAGTGCCCTTCGAAATCTGTGTATGTGAGTGGGCCTCCTGAAACGAGCTACCGTCCTATAGCACAGAAACTGCCGTCGTTTATCGTTTCCCGACTTTTTGCACCCCCAGCACTCCTGATCCTCAGTTTCTCCTTGAATGCATTATGTAATCACGCAGTGCAATGTGCAAATGGTAATGTTCTGCTCTAAAAATAAAAGTTATGTATATACACTTTCTTTTTTTTTAGCTGTCGTTTTTTAAGGTTTTAGACAACTTCACTTCCTGCACATTTAGTTTTGAAAAGCGGCCAAGGTGATTTTTCTAGGGGGAATGCCATTTGTTCTGGAATTTCTGTGTAGCTTCTTAATCAAAGCATTGTTTCTCGGATGTAGTGGAGAGGAGGTGGCTTTGCGAAGTTTTTAACACAGTTCTTATCAAAGTGCGATGGTGCCTTGCGTAATATTTTGTTGATTTGTCTTTTAGTTACAAATAACTGTGCCACGAGAGGGCGTCAAGGTACATGTTTAGTTTACCTACTTGATTTGTAATAGTTCATAATCTCACTTGAGCATGATACGTGCAGAAGTGCTACATTTTAATACAATTAAAAGAAAAATGTTCTGGTAAATGATGATCAGGTTTCACAAGCTCCAGAAGTGAAGCTGTTTTTACTTGGGACTGTAACAGTATTGTAAGAGATGCCTTAAGTATGCATGGATGTACATGCTGTGGATGTTGTCTTTTCACCGTGCTGTTAACATGCTGTGAATGGAGACCCAGCATGTTTAGTTGCACCACTTTGGTCCCCATGGTCTCGCCTGTGTTGTGGAAGTACTTACTTTGTTTTATGAATCCTTAAGGGCCAGTGCTGAGAGGGATGACGTGTGTCTTCTCACTTTCAGGGCGGTAGATGCCTTTCTCAGTTTCTCCTTTTCCTTTTTCTTAGGCTGGGAGGCACAGTTTCTGCCTATAAAATAGTACCAGATGAGATGGATGAGATCAAGGTGAGGATGCCTTTCTCCCCGCTTTCTCGGCGTCCTTTCATGTGTGCACCCTTGGTGTCGTGGATCCGGGCTTTCTGGCATGCAGTCCTCTGGGACGTCGCCTCCACAGAACGGCCTCACCCTCCTCGTGTCGCTTTGTTTTCCAGGAGACGCTGATGGACTGGTGTGATGACAAAGAGCTCAACCTCATTCTGACTACTGGGGGCACGGGGTTTGCACCCCGTGACGTCACCCCAGAGGTAAAAACACAAAGACGCCAAACTAGGAGCAGACACCTCTGTAATCTGTCTGTTCCTTTGTCTGTTTTTGAGGATGTGTTTGATCTCCAAGAGTTTGTGTGTAAATCACTAAGGATGAAAACAAACTCCCAGGGGACGTCTGCATCGGAACTCCCCTAACGCAGAGGGACGTGGCGATGCGTCTTCGATGAGGTTCTGACTCCTTCCGCCTTCATCCACTGGGTGGAGCTGGTCCGTGAGCTGGAGCTCCACTCCAGCCGAGATCAACATTGTGTGTTTGCGTTCGGCACGGTCGTGCGTCATGACTGCAGGTTTCACGCAGAGTAATTAAGTTTCAAAGCTCAGGGGAAATAATGGCACCAAGCTGGACTCAGTCACTGTTTGGGGGCCCCTGATGATGTCTCAGGCCCGCTCGCCATGGGAGATCACTCCTCACGCATTTGTGCTAGAAGTGTCTGACACCATTTTGAAGACCACCATTTATAGTGCTGTAATGTAACTGTGCCCAAGAGCAAATATTGCAAGGTTTTTGGTTCCAGGAAATTCGACATGGTAATCATCAGAGTACAATGGTGCCTTACATCTTTTTTTTGTTTGTTTGTTTGTTTGTTTGTTTTGTTTTAGTCAGTCCTTAGCTGCCAGTCCTTCGCTGGGTTTTTTCTTTCATTTAACTGTAGAGATTGTCAGGAGACAGGGTGTCAGAGCAATTGGAGTGCACTGATGTACAGCTCTTGAGGTGGTGGCTCTTCTAGAGATTCTCCCAGAATTCACAGGTGGCTGGCCGGAGGTTGATGTGTGTTCATCCTGGGTTAGCTTGTTCTTTACAGACCTTTACATATCCTACAGTACTGATGTTCTGGATATCTGAGACAGCCACTGAGTGGTGCTGTTGTGAGTCTGATGGATACATAGACACACACAGTTATACAGACACACACATACGCACCTATCCCACTGCGTACAGGGCCGACCATCCTGTGTTGGGAGAGGCAGCTGTGGGACTGCGCTCTTTTCTGTCCATTGAATGGCCCTTTCTTTTTACTGGGTCATGCATGCAATGGACACATGATCCTCCCGTAGTCCTGCTGGGTTGTTATTGTTTTACACCTAAACATAGAGTTGCCCCTTGCTATCTGCCCACAGGCCACAAAGGAGGTGATTGAACGTGAGGCACCAGGGATGGCGCTAGCCATGCTGATGGGGTCCCTTAACGTCACACCACTGGGTATGCTGTCCAGGTAGGAGGTGCCGGGGGTTTTCCAGGGCGGGGGTGCAGCTCCGATGGGGGGTCTGACTGAGGGACCTCCCTTCTGCTTCTACAGGCCTGTATGTGGGATCAGGGGGAAGACCCTGATCATCAACCTGCCTGGTAGCAAGAAGGGATCGCAGGTAAGGAGACGGGGAGCATCCGTGTGTCTGTGAGTGTAAGCATATGTGTGTGTACCTGTGTCCGAGTGTATTAGTGTGAGTGTATGTGTGTCTGCATGGATCTATAGGTGTGAGCGTATGTGTGTGTCTGTGTGTGAGTGTATATGTGTGTGCGTGTGTGAGCGTACCTGTGTGAGTACCTGTGTGCAGCTGTGTAAGTGTGAGTGTATGTGTGTGTCGGTATAAGTGTGAGCATATGTGTGTGTGTCTGTATAAGTGTGAGCGTATGTGTGTGTCTGTATAAGTGTGAGCGTATGTGTGTGAGGGTATGTGTGTATGTCTGTATAAGTGTGAGCATATGTGTGTATGTCTGTATAAGTGTGAGCGTATGTGTGTGAGCGTATGTGTGTGTGTCTGTATAAGTGTGAGGGTATGTGTGTGTCTGTATGAGTGTGAGCGTATGTGTGTGTCTGTATAAGTGTGAGCGTATGTGTGTGAGGGTATGTGTGTGTCTCTATAAGTGTGAACATATGTGTGTGTCTGTATAAGTGTGAGCGTATCTGTGTATGTCTGTATAAGTGTGAGGGTATGTGTGTGTCTGTATAAGTGTGAGGGTATGTGTGTGAGGGTATGTGTGTGTCTGTATAAGTGTGAG
>JAACJT020023060.1:0-26589 GCA_009936485.2 Gymnarchus niloticus | reverse complement strand
CCCTAACACATTCACTTTCCATATCACCATCAATCTCACTAAATATTAGCTCACCTAAATATACACATACACACAAACACACACACACACACACACACACACACACACACACACACACACACACACACACACACACACACACAACTGGAAATCATCAATCCATTAGCTTTTAATCTAGTGTGATTTCTTAGATATCCAGTTCTCAGAAAGCACTTAGTGTGATTCAGGATTATGTTTACACTTAAGGGTATGGTTTGGCTGAGCCTTGCGGGTAGGCACACATGTAGTAAATACATGCTAATTAGCTAAATTCTATGTCATTGGACTACGGGAGAAAACTGAGCAGCCAGGAGAAACATGCATAATAAAGTAGTAGAAATATGTAGAACCTGGGATTTCTAATCACAATGACAGTTAGGCTGTCAAGGTACAGCAGTTGATTTTTTTTTCCATCTGGTTGAGGGAGTTTATGTATTGAAGCTATGATCAGTTCACAGCTGTGAATGGTTAGGGGCATGTTCCTGTTGCTAGGGGTGTGTCCCCATAACCAGGGGCATGTCCCCATAACCACCTCATGTCCTCATTGCCAGGTGCTGGCCAGCTGTCCAAAACACAGGCCCTGAACACCTGCCAGGTGGTCGCTGTCCAAGATATTGTAGAGGAATTTTTGCCCATCCTTACCAGATTTGCTAAAGCTGTTACAGGTCGCCTCCAATGGACAGCAGTTCTTACTATATATTCCACACGTTCTAGTTAGGATTCAAATCAGCACTTTCACTAAGCCATTCACGGATTTTCATGTTCCGGTGTAACGCCAGCCTTGAGGTTTTGATCATGGTCCTGCTGAATGTTTCATTTCTACCTCAAATGGAAACAAGTATAACATACTAAAGCAAGTTTCCCTCCAGTATTTTATCCTTTTCCTCATCAATATTTCCATCCATCATAGCAAGCCTTCATTTTCAATTCAATTTTATTTATATATCGCTTTTATCACGGAGCACGGTCACAAAGCTTCATTCCAGAAACAAAGTGTTCTCACAGATGAAATTGCAGCCACCCAGGAGGACTATAAAGATGTTAGTCTCTACCTATCACAAATCACCATACGTCAGACCTCTTTCAACACGTTTCCGCAAGAACGCTCGCTTGTTTATGCAAGGTGTGTATGCATGTAGGGTTACTGTTTCTATGACGTACCTCTTCATAGAACACATTTGACCAAATGCTGTATCTTGAGGCATTCCGTTTCAGACATGACCAAGTACCGTGTGATGAGATGTTCCAAGTCTCCAAATATGTAATGTTTAAGCTACATGTATATTTAGCACCTCTTGTACGTTGCAATAAAACAATGAGGAGTGGTATTATCACTACCTTCTATTATGGCTTCACTAACAGTATGGCTTTGGTGTGTTTTAGTACAATTATATGAATATGATAATATTTCCTTTTCCGTGAAAGAAGAGGCTAAGCCACATATTAATCCATTGTCTTGTTCTTTGCTTCCTAGCACTGTAGTGGATGAAAAGCGGTTTTATCACTGATCCTGGAACGGTACATTTCAACCTTTCTCCAAATTATTCAATCAAACCACTCTATTTGAATTGCTGTCTTCAGGCTCATCTTGTTAAGTGCGGTAAAGCTAATACAATCTGTCTAAAAATAGACCCGAGTGGTTTTTTTTTTTTTTTTCCCCAAATATATGACTAACTCTTCTGTTATTGTCAATTGCAAGTCCTGCTCCCACGGAGAGGCTTTGGCTCAGGGATGCTAGTGCAAAGTAAAGGTTTAATCACTAAGCAAAATGCCTAACAGAAACAGAAACTGGCTTTACTCTGAACCAAAGAGAAACTAAAAGCCAACAAGAGGACTGAGGTTAAACTCAATAGCACAGCCTTATATCATCTAAGGAGCAGTACCAGGCTAGACAACCATAGGGATCCACACACACACAAAATTCAATTCAATTCAATTCAATTCAATTTTATTTATATAGCACTTTTAACATGGAGCGCGGTCACAAAGCGCTTTACATAGTCCCGGGCCCACAGTCCCCAGAGAGTAAGCCAAAGGCGACAGTGGCAAGGAAAATCTCCCTCAAGAGGAAGAAACCTTGGGAGGAGCCAGACTCAAAGGGGAAGCCTGTCCTCACAAAAAAAAAAAGAAAAACAGCTCAGAAGGTGGGTGAGATCTCTATGTATATGGGGACGACACAAGTGAAACACGTGGGTAATCAGGCTATGATCACTGGCAATTTGGAGACACAATGGGTAACACTAAACCCCAGTCAGTACTCTGGATTGGGATCGCTGGAACCATGGCGCCAATTTTATAGTTATATTTTTCCCAAAAGCAACATAAAAGATTATTATTATTATTATTATTATGTTCAGTCTTTATAGCTTTATTTTTCCCCTTAAAATAATTTCAAAAATCTTAAAGACACATGGTATACAAAAATAAGTAAAAACAAACCAAAAAAGAAAAAAAAAAAAAGTCATTTCTCTATAATTAAATATAATAGATGCTGGTGTAGGCTGTATTTGATATTTTTTAATACAAAATTGTACAGTGTTAAAATAGGCACCATTCAATTTTAATGGATGCTGATCACAAAAGAGAATTTTTAAATCCACAAAGTGACTGCTTAAACTTTTATAAGTGAAGGTAAAAGAGTTGGACTATTTGTTATTCGCTCCAGGCTGTGTGATTATATCTTTAGATGAACAAATAAAACACATTGTGTTCAAAATGGTCTCATGAATAAATCCACTTTCACAGCTGCAACACCTCATTCATTGTATTATGCATTTTTGATTGATTGTTCGTGTAAATTGAATTAAGATTTATTAGTAATATGGCACAAAGGTGTTCATGCTATCTGCCTGTAGATGTAACTGTCATGACCTGAACATCTGGTTGCCTAAAATATGTCCAGTACTAATGAAAGGAAACCTGACTGTCACACCCACAACCGACCAGCTACGTACCAGTATACCCTGAGTACTAACACCTGGGTCACTTCAGAAGGACTATAAATGGCCTTGCATCTGTAAAACTGGTTACGAGGTATTGAGTGTTCTGATCATACCAAGCATGCTTTCTTTGATTTCGACTGATTTGTTTTAGACCCTGGCTTGTGCTTCATTTGTTCCGACTTCAGCTCTCGTCTCGTGGATTTGTTTTGGTTGCTCTTTTAGATTGCCCTTCCTGGTTTCCCGACTCTCTTGCCTGGCTTTGTGACTTCGACCTCAGATTGCCCTGCTGCTGTGACAGACCTGATCTGGTTCAACCCTGTCGGTTGTTCCATCTCAGAAATAAATTCTTTTTTTTGCACTTGGACTCCAGCCTGATAAAGTTACACCAACAAGGTGTGTAAACTATTATACAGTTTCTCTGATATCACATACCAGTAAGATTATGCTAAAGATTATTCTGCACTGAATATAACCCTACATAGGAAGATAATTGTACATACTGGATTCAGGAAAAGTCAAGGGTAACTGATGGCAACGATACGGCTTGTGGCACATCAGCACCATGCCGGATCCAGTGGGATAACAGCTAATTCAGCGTGTTGAGTGTACTCGGTGCCTCCTCATCCCAAACAAAAACAGAGGCTATGGAGTTGTGGCAGGAAAGAACAGACCATCCTCTTCCTCGTGACTGAGGATGAAGCCCAGCTGCTACTGGTTTTCTTCCATTAATCCCAGCATAAAAGGGGGGCTGAGGATAGAGGAAGAGAGACAGGACGGAGTCTGTTTAGGCTGCTAACTTTACCCAGCAGATGGCACACAGGATGACTTCCTCCTGCAAGATCATTAACACCCCTGCTAAACAATACTGACTGGGGACCTGGCAGTACACCACAGCTCTAGGGACCTTGGGTCATACCCCCAGAAAGGATCTGTAATACCTCAGCAGCTACACCAACCTCATCTTCACCAGCATAGTGTGTATTTTGTTGACCGCCACAATGACTTAATAAAGCACCCCTTTGTAGATTTGAACTAACATCCATCTGTGTCCCGTCTCTTCACCTGTAACATGACACCCACTGAAAAATTAAAAAAAAAAAAAAAACCCAAATAGGAAAATACCAGAGGAATTCCAAAGGAAGTCAACAAGTACCTTACTGCATACAGCAATACCTAAGATTGTGAGTATCATGTCAGACTATGGAATATTCTCATGAAAATGGGTCAACCGTGGCATCTTACTGTCCCTATGAAGAGTCTCTTAACTGGACGATAAGCCACCCGACGAAATATGAAGAAATGAAGTAGACAAACTCATCATTGTATCTATTAAGCTTGCAACCAGAATATGTGATATATGAAGCTAGGCTGAATGATGACAAACTCTGCACCCAAGACTAATGGAAGAAAAAAAAAAAACAATTACAAGGTAACTTTCTATGTGCTGGTGATGCAACAGTTATATAGCCTTTGCTCCATGTAACAATCAACAACAACAAAGGATCACAGATGCACACTTGGCAGAGCTGTGATGAAGGACCTAGAAAAAAAAAAATCTCCGACTCTACCGATTCAGAATTGTTTAGAATGTGGTATTTTCGGTGACTCGTTATAGTTAGTGTTATATCATGAGCATACAATATTAGGTATCTTGCTTTACACGAACAGTACTGATGCAACACTGAAAGTATTAAGGTTGCTATACTTCTGAACATTACAAAACTGTTATTTATAAGAATTCTTAACCCTTAGTCTGAGAACTGGGATTTGCTTTTTGGCAAATTAGTGCAGCAATCATCATGCCAAATACTTACTGTAGGTTAACTTTCCATTTAACACAATTCTAACACCATATTCCGGTTAGAGTCACAGGGGTGCCTGAAGGCACAAGGCGGAGGAACACCCTGGATGAGATACCAAAAAATCATAGACTAAATACATGAAACACACTTACTCACACTATGAGCAATTTTGAAATGTCAATTAAACTAACTGTACGCCTTTGAACTGTGGGAGGAAACCAGAGTATCCTGACAAAAATCCATGTGAAATGGAGAAAACATGCCAGTTCTTCACACACACACACACACACACACACACACACACACACACACACACACACACACACACACACAGTGTGAAGGTATGATTCAAACTCTCAGCTATGGAGGGGCAAGGCAACAGTGATAACCATTAAGCCACCACACTGCCCCAGTGAGGCATCTGACTACTAAATTATTAGTTTTCACCAAATCCATTGTAAAATAAAGTTTTCATGAAGTGTGTGTGGGCAAATGTTTAAAGATATTTCTTCTGATGATGTATTATAGATATACCAAACATAGCTGGAGGTGGTTGTGTCAGCTAATATTCAGATTGTGGATTCTTGTATTCGTTGGCTGTTCACACACAAATTAAGTTTTTTAATGGTCACTTAAACAGACAAAATGAGTGCTGCATAAACATCTCCCCCTCCCCTGCAAATCTGCTTTTTTTTATCATCCTTTGCAGCTCTGTGCTCCATAAATCTCAGGCCCATTTCCCTTAGCCAAGCTGTAAATCCAGCTGCAGGTACTAGCAAACTACCTTCAGTCTCATTAAGGATGCCAATACCTCTGCATAGTCTTTGATGTTGCCTGCCTTGTTTGTTGCAGAGGCCGTTTTACAGAAAGCTTACCATTCTTGTAGGAGAATTCCATTTTTGACACCTGGTGAGATGGGATTAGCAGTACAAAGAGAGAAAAATGTTTTTCATAGCTTTTTTTCCTTAACAGCACAATACAGAAAGTGCTGTCTTTAAAAGTGCTGGTAATTGCTGTCTTTCAGAGTTACTTGTTCAGACAAAGTGGGACTGCTAGGCAAGATTAGCCAAGAAGCCAGAGCTGTTTCTTGACGAAAAAGGGACAAAAGCAAAACGGGAACAGGAAATCAATCAATGGTACCGATAATGTACAAAGGAGAGTCCCAAGCCAGGTCACCACCTGCTCAGGAAGCCAGGTATTCTGCCAGAGGGTGGCCCAATTCCCAAATGGAATAGGTGTGTACTGCAGCTATAGAGAATGAGAACCTCCCCAAACAAACAGACCTATTTGATGATCTCCAATCCACAAGACTGGAGTAATGCTTGATCTGGCATAAAAACACTGGATAGAAAGCATCAATTACTGGCTGTTTACCTAGAGTTCCACATAGATTCTTAACATTTCAAAGAAATGCTTTCACAAATAGGCCAATTTTAAATTGTGACACAACACAATTTTCCAATTATGCATTTTTTTTTTTTTTTTTAAGTTTTCTAATAACCTTCACCGAGCCAGCAAGTTAATGCTTTGATTAACTTCTACTCATGGAGCAAATTAGATTACATGGCGGCTGCCTATAAAATACGCAAGGTGAGGACTGCAATTAAGAAAGAAAGTAGCAGCCATCAGTCACAGGAAGACAAGTCTCAGGAGTCGCCATGGATATGCAAACTGACCTCACAGTGAAGGGCAGGTTCATTTTTCATTCTCTCATTGGGTCATAACTCCCAGGCCATTGTGGCACGGCTGCTATTTGACCAAATACTGACATCAGCATGTTCGTAAAGGCTTTTGCAAACAATTATTTTATTCTGTTTTTATGAGCTGCATTATTAAAAACTAAACACTTCCTTTATTCTGTGTAGAAAATCATTTATGCTGACTATTCCCTGAACAGCAGTGCACTATAAATCAAAGGGACACAATTTATGTAATGTAGGCATATATTTGACAACCATTCATAAATGTCATCCCTAATTTTTACCTTTTTGCTCCAAATAGTCCTAGCACAGCATTTTATCTATATAGTTAGGATTTGACATTTTTGTTAGAAATTCAAGGTGTAAAAAGGTGTAGAGCGTTTTAAAAATCAATCTGTTCAAATATAAAACTTAGTCACATTTCTGCACTTATTTTCAATTGTCCCTCACTGGCCGCTGAAATTAAAATTGGTTCTAATGCTTACTCTTTGGCAAGTTTTTTTCTCTTTCTTTCTTTCTTTCTTTCTTTCTTTCACCCTTGGTGAATAGGTGATTGAGTAGATAACTCAAACAAAAATCCAATTAATGGTTCCCATTAATGGTTACTGTGCAAATCTATCGGAAAATCAAGTTATGGTGAATTCCCATAAACTGAATGTTGAAGTTTCTGATTGAATTCTCTCACTCTACACTTTTTAGTCAAAGCTACTGGTCAATAGAAGGCTAAAGCTAGGACAGAGAGTTGACCCATGAGCAGTTTTACATGAGCTACACAAACTGCTTACAGACTTGTACGATATTATAGTGTGAAGGAGTTACCAACTGAATTTGGACCTCTAGAGTTTTCTTTTTTTTCTTCTCTCTTAAGCCAGAGTTTTGTTTCCATCCTCTATTGTCTTCAAGCTTTTATTCACTCTTAATTGCTAGCATTGTTACCCTCAACTGTAATATATCAGTAAGTGACACTGTCAATTGATTCTTTGTTAAGCAGTTTGGGGCAACTGTATTTGGAAGGGCAGTTCTTAAAAATTTTATTGAATTTAATTGTTCCTCGTGTCTCTGTAAAATTATCTCTAGTCTTTCTGAAAGTGGGAGCTTTTCATTTTAGCAGCATTTCTTCCTCAGTTGAGAAGGGAAAACTGTTCCTGAAACTGAGTGGCCCATTACAGCATGTAAAGCTTTATCTAAATATAGGACTGAATGAATGGATGATGGCGTTCCAGCCAACCACTGACTATTGTAAATATTTGGTAATGCTCTTTGAGATAGTGAGTGTCCCATCCAAGCTCCAGGTATTCATCAGTGAGGTATTCTGGGACATGCTGAAGTGGTATGTTGTTGTTTACCTATACAAAATCTTAGTGTTCTTTTAGACAATGCTTGAACTTATGTCATATTAGATCCTTCCTGCAACAATTTTTCAAAAACTAATTAGTATATTGAGTAAACTAATTAGTATGTTGAGCACATCAAATTGAAAAGGTTGTTTAATTTGCCTCGTGTCCTCCTTTACCCTAGACCTTGAGAAGGCATTTGAGTTAAAGTGGATGGCTTAACGTTGTTGCAACATATTGGGTCACTGAAGAATCAATGTGCCTTATTTTATTGTCATTTATCTTGCATGGTATGGAATTATGGCAAAAGTAACAGAGTGACCAGCTGGAAAGTTGGTACTGGAAGAGTGACATCATTATCTAGAGGATGGATTCCCCCCATTTCAGTCATATCTGATCATGAAAGGTCCAGCTGATTTTTTTTTTTTGTCTCTTTATGCGTTTATTTACATCTGTTTATTTGTCAAGGAGCCCACTCTACTTTATGTACAGCTCAGCTGAGCTTCCAAAAAGTGACCACGTGTGGGAAGTTAAACGAAATTTGGTCAGAAGCTCACAACAGAAACACTGAACAAGTAAGTATCACCTATGAGCGAATCTAGTAAGAACTCACTTCAAGGTAATATGCAAAAAACAGAGCATCCAGTAGTGCTAAGGAAAGCACATCAGTGGAAGTCAGTGGAGACAGTGAGCTAGTGAGGGTTAGTGGTAGGAGAGAGGTGGAGTACTGAGAGAAGAGGAGGTGACCGAGAAGTGAGTCTAGGGGCATGTCAGTTGTTACCTGATGTGGCTTTGGCATCTTTGTCTTCCAGTACAACTGGAAAGATCTAGCTAAGATCTAAGTCATCTCAGAGCACATCCCATCACACCACACTGAAAGAGAGTAGACAGACGAATCTGAAGGTTCACTGTGTCAAACGCTGTACATAGATTCAAAAGGATGAGAAGTGACAAGCTGGATGCAGGTCTTGTGGATTTCTGGGTATTCACAACAGTGAGGAGGGCAGTCTCAGTGGAGTGTCCGGCCGTGAAGACAGGGTTATGATGATCCAATAGGTTATTCTGTGGTGTGTGTGTCACTCTGTTGGTTTGTGACTTGTGATGGATTGAGCATAGGTTTGTTGAGCAGTGCAGTAATTTGTGTCTGCATAAATATGCTGTGCAACGTTCGTCTTAGGAGCAATGTGTAGAGAGTGTGGTGAGCTGCTGGCATGTGGTGGGGTGCTGACACATCTCTATAGAAGGCTGGATATGTTTTACCTAGCCAGTCCACAAAAACACATTTTATGAATTTAAAGTTATTGTAAAATTTTACGTGCTGGTATTTTCTCCCTGTATTTGCATGGGTTTCCAGTAGTTTCTTTGGTTTCCTCTTGCAGTCCAAAACCTACATTTAGATCAATTAAATGCCCAGAGAGTCTGATTGTATGTGTACCAATTTTATATTATATTGTGGGGACAAATTTTCCCCAGGAGGTAATAAAAACCTGGCATTTTTACCTTCTTGGGACATTTGTCATGTCTCCACAAGGGAAAACTCAATTTTATAAAAATATGTGAATACAATCAAAAAAGCAAAAGAGCCAAAAGTCTTGTATTTTGTTGGGTTTTCTTATGGGTTAGGTTAGGACTGGGTAAGGTTAGGGTTGTCATAGTTTAGGGTTAGGCCCATAGAAATGAATGGAAGGTCCCTGCAAGATTAGAAGTACATTTTGTGTGTGTGTGAGTTTGTTTGTGTGACTATTCCCTAGCCTCATGCCCTCTAGAATAGACTTGATGCTTACTCTGTCTCTACTGTGATGGATGGATGGATGGATGGATGGATGGATGGATGGATGGATGGATGTCATTTTAACTTAGCAGTTAGGGACCTGAATGAGAAATTACATTGTGAAATAGCCTTGTGGTTTCAGACATGTTACTGGAACTTATGCACAAGTGCAGAAAGACCTTATAGAACAATATCTATACATATATTAAATATTGTAATTGCACTACGATCCCCAGATAACGGGACTGAATAATAGCTAACTGTTCAGCAAATCCACCTGTTTACTCTGTATTTCTTCCTCTGTATCTTCTCCTGCATGCTAATCAAGGGATAGATTCCTGCAAGCTGTGCAGAAAGTGTGCAGTTGTCCACGGTGACAAATGGTAGTTCCTTCTGCCAATAGTAAAAGCAGATTCAAACTATCTTGTCCAGACTAAAAGACAAGGTTATAAAAGCAATTTCAACTTCTTATGAATATGTGGACACACTCCAAGAAATTTCTCAGACATGACACTGCAAAACCATCTGCGGGGGGGGGGTTGGTCGTTCGTGATCAAATTGCTCATGGAATGCTTTCTGACCAGGGCTTGAGCTCAGAGGACTTGTATTTCAAACCCGTCAAAAGAACCGTTGTTAATTTTCCACATGGTTTCAACTTAAAGACTCAGAAGCAGACAAGTGAAATGGGACACCTGGCATGTCATTTGTCTACAGCCTCAGACTGTTTGTGAAAGGCTTTATAACCGTCCGCTATCCTGTCCTCTGATGGATCACAAAAAGTGACAGTTTTATGATATGTACCACTGTGAGATGCTATTAAGGACAAAGAAATACAGCTTACATACATCCTTCTGAAGGGGATAAATGGCTTTTAATATACTTCTAACATCATTATGTCTTTGTGTCACTAACTATTCATTGTCAATGAGCCAAATGTTCTGCTTTTTTTTTTTTTTACTCCCAGTGGCTTCTGTTTTTCGTCTAGCTAGCAGTGTAAAGATTACACTGAGATGATTCAGTCTGTTTTCTTTTTACCACAGAACTGTATGCTTAGAAAATCCAAGAGTGTTTTAAAAGAGTCATGTATGTCTGCATGCTTGTTATTATAATTATTATGATTATTTAGAAGAAAAAAACACGTTCCATCAGAAATGTGTACATCTCATAAATATTTGAATCATAAAGTCTTTTACTTTCTGCTGCCTTGCACCTCCAAGGTTTGGGGTAGAAATCCTACCTCTGCTCTTTGTGCATATGGAGTTTGCATGTTCTCCCCATGCTTTGCAGCTTTCCTCCAGGTACTCTGGTTCCCTTCTGCAGTCCAAAGACATGTGTTGTAGGCTAATTGTTATGTCTATGCTGCCCATAGTGTGTCATTGGGTGTGTGACTATACCCTGCGATGGGTTGGTCTCCTGTTCAGGGTGTTCCCCACCTGGTGCCCTAAGCTGCCTGGGTTAGGCTCTAGCGCCCCCCCAAGACCCTGCATAGGATAGGCAGTTTGGATAATGAATGAATATACATAAGATTTGTGTGTAAATACTGCTTCATACTTGATATGTGAAAAACTTGAGATGTTCAGGACTGTTTGTGTAGATGTAGTTGTTTGCTGTAGTGATTGGTTTCGTTACACGTGCTATATCATGAATCCTACTGTGTGTGCATCATGTCCACTCTGATTGCGTAGCGTAAGGTCTTGCCATCCCTGGTATTGTGGCTCTGGCTTTCGTGGTTTGTGTTGATTGTTTTTATGTCGCTTGATGGTGGCTAAAAAGTACCCCAAGTCCTTTATTTATAATTGATTAACATGTAAGTACATCTTATTATGATCAGGACAGTGAACAGAAATAGAGGACAGGGGACATTTAGCAACAGCCTGATGGCATGATGAGTAGGGTAATGAGAGAACATTCAAACATATAAAATGCTCCGTCAAACTGGAATGGCCTGAAATGGAACTAAAAGGGGTATATGCCAGTGATTAGTTACTTAGAGAAACATTTAGAACCCAAATTTTATGCTGTTAAACATGCAGTGTATCTAATGGGAAAAAATTGTAAAAATGCATCGGTAGAGAAATGTAAACTGAATAAAGCTGAACTACCTTAAACTTTACAGTGGAAAACTTTTTTTTTTTTTTTTAACAACCCAATGTCATTAATTCTGCATTTGAATTTTTTGAAATAATAGTTACTTTCAGTAAAAAAACATAAACCAGTGTATAATTCTATGGAGGGTGTGGTGTGACATTATTAAATAAATAAATCTGTAAAGAAATAATCATAATCATAATTAAATCATTAAATTTTTAATTGCTTTTATTTTGAAATAAATAAATATGTAACTAATTTAAATCACAATTAATTAATTAAATCTATATGTGCTTATTTATTTATTTATTTATTTCATGGTCGCTGTTCTGTCATGCACCATGAGATAATTTAATCTGTCAAAGTCACTCATCAAGGTCAGTGGGCAGTTCCGATGCTGATTTATTTAACTCGATTTATTTGGGCTGCTCTTACAGTGTTCCCAAACATGGTGACTCTTTTAGCAGAAATTCAGGCTGTTTCCAACGGCTTGGTTAGTGTGGAATAAAATAAGACATGAGTTTGTGTTCCTATGAAATATTGCTTAATGCCTGATGTGTAATTGTCATTACAATCATGCAATCATGTTGCTTAACATATGATATTTAATAGATTGTGTAGCATAAGCTCCTGCCATCCCTGGTATTGTGCCTGTCGTAGTTTGTGTTGATTGTTTTTGTGTCTCTTGATGGTGGCTAGTAAAGTACCCTAAGTCCTTTATTTATAATTGATTAACATGTAAGTACATCTTGTTATAGTTTTTCTCAATTGGTGGAGCACTATTCCTGAAACATAGTTCACAATCTCAAAACAGTTAGCACAAACCACACAACACCGTTTCAGTTTGCAAATAATACATATCATGAGAAAAATGCTCTGAGATGGTCAAAACATTTAATGCATGTTACAAAATGCTCTGAGATGGTAAAAACATTGAAATGCATTTGCAAAAGCAAATGACTGCACTAAAACGGATTGCCGTATCATCAAAATACGAGGCTTTCTTTATAATTCCTTGAACATTGGCAATCTAAACTGGGCATACACCCATCAAAATTAAATGGTCAGTTCAAAGGTTCATTTGTTCTATGATCCATTTGAGGCTTGGTGTGATATGATACAGTACTTTGAATTTACCTGGTCATACATAATCCCATTTAGATCTATATTCCTTACACTGAATATAAAAGTTTCTTACAACATTTACACAGAAAGATAAACAATTCCTCAATGACACCAAAAATGTATTCAGTGTTGTCAAGATGATTATTCATTGACATGAAATTGAAAAAAAATGTGGATATGTCATAATTATCATCAGTAACCCTGTGTTGAAGTTACATAAATAAAAAAAAGAAATACACAAAACATTTATTCATCCACTCTCTCCTGTGGGTCAGGCCACAAATTTTCATCAACATCACATCCTGTACTTTCTCTTGCAATGCATTGAGGGAAGAAAAAAATGTTTGGTATGATGAATCCACCCCTGGCAGTCTTCTGCGGTAATTGCCTCACAACCAGCATTCATCGGATCAAGTAATGACATCTGTCAGTATGGTTGATGGTCAAACACCTTCCATCTCCATGAAGAGAAAAACTCCTCAGTTGGATTCAGGAAGGGGGAGTATGGTGGTAAGAACTCCATGTTCACACGCGGGTCTGCTTCAAGCCACTCCCTGATGCAGGATGAGTGATGGAAGCCGACGTTGTCCTGTATGATGACAATATTGGGCTGTCTTGCATCTGCCTCTTCCTGGAGCACAAGTCTGTCATGCATTACGTCT
This sequence comes from Gymnarchus niloticus, assembly GCA_009936485.2. Classification (NCBI taxonomy): domain Eukaryota; kingdom Metazoa; phylum Chordata; class Actinopteri; order Osteoglossiformes; family Gymnarchidae; genus Gymnarchus; species Gymnarchus niloticus. The sequence continues at coordinate 13,126 of JAACJT020023060.1, read as the reverse complement.
AAAAATGCAATGAGGCATTCACTGTTGTACAGTCCAGTCAAGGGTATGTGGGCAATGACACCATTCATGGAGATCCAGCACACATGGTGATGTTTGCTCCACGTTCGCCTGGTACATCCACTGTAGCTCTGTGGCCAGTGATGTTCCTCCCTCTCCTCCTGACTTTGCCAGGTGAAGTTGAATCCAGCTTCATCAACATAAACAAACAGCTGTGGTGAGTCACTGCCTTCAAGTTTATCGTTCTCTGAAAAGAAACAAAGATAACAGACCAAATCACACAAAGCACCATCAAGTAGAAACACAATTACAGTGCAAGTATTGAGAAGAATACCAACCTGTACGTACTGGTACCTCAGTTCCTTCACTCGCTCAGTGTTTCTTTCAAATTTTACCTTGTACAGCTGTTTCACTCTGAGTTGATGCTTACGCAGCACAAGATCAATTGTAGAAATGCTGACACTGTGTATGGTGGGAAATATGTCATTGTCTTCAATGATGTGTGAAGGTATTTCTCATAGACATATAGCATTGCTAGCAGTCACCAACTCAACAATAGCCCTTTCCTGTGCTTCAGTAAAGAGTTTTCCTCTGCCACCCATTGGAGGTCTTCGCTCCACTCTATTGATGAATGCATAGACAACATTCATGCTATACGGTAATTGCTTTCATGATGGACAAAACAGTGACATGAGTGATTGCTAAAGATAAATGTGATTCATAGCTTACCTGTACTCATTCCTGTAAGTCCTTATGACTAATGCAACGGAGGATCTACTGAGGTTGGGTTGTACCCTCTGACCCGCCTCTCTCATTGTGAGGCCATGGTTTATCACATGGTCGAGCAATGTTGCACGAATCTCATTCAAAATAAATGCACGCCTAGGTCTTCCATCTCTACTGCCACGCATATGGACACCCCTTTCTCTTCTTTGCCTTCCTCTCACTTTTTCTTGCTCCATATTCACTTACACTGAGTAACTGGTGACCATTCTTATATGTCGGTCTGATTGGTTGATGAACAAATTAGCTGTGATTGTTTAGACGTGATAGTTAGGTGACAAATTTTGGGGATGATCTCTTTCTGTTGAGAATCATTGCTTGTGTTTTGCTTATTGAGATTCAAATGACTGAATTTTGTGTTTAAATGTAGAGATGTGTATTTATGGTTTTGACAAAATGCTTTTCACATCTGCTTTTTGTGTGAATAGAATCAAAAATGAATTTACTGTTTTGGATCATACAATGGAGTTTTGAGAAATGTGTTGACTGTTTTGAGAATGTGAACTATATTTCAGGAATTGTGCTCCACCAATTGAGAAAAACTGTATAGTGAAATACTGTATTGAATTCTACATCATTAACTTTTACAGGAATGTACTGTAAATAAACATTATATGTATTGTTAATATTATGTCTAAAAATTGTTAAATAAACAGATAAACCCAAAACCATACTGGTAAGCCAAAACATTGACACTATATCTTTGATGGTGCAGTTCACCATCACAAGGTAAAAATGTCAAGTTTTCATCACCTAGGTGGACGTATGTGATGTAGACAAGAGATTCTGGTTAAAGTTTTAAAATCATGCCACTCATGGCTAGTTTTCCTTCGGTACAGGGACCATACAGTGAAATCAATCAAATCATAAGAATCATTTTACACGTGCAAAAATGGTCAGAACTTTATTTTAACTCATGTAGATGATCAGATTTTATATCACCTCTAATTAATATTCTGAAAAGATACGACCTTGCTGACCTTTCATTAATCAGATATTATTGAAAAGTTAATGTCTTTGAGGAAGTATGAATAATTATTCATCTTATAATGCTACAATTATTATTACGCATAATTAAATCATTTGAGAGCTTTGACTGCAGAGTAAATTTATTGACAATATTCTGCTACAGTCAGTAAGTCTGCTGTGCACTTGTGTTTCACTGAAGACATTAACAGGTCACAGTGTGTACCAGAATGAGTCATCCACAAACATTATTATTATTAATGTTAGCTTTCTAATATTATTAGTAATGTTAGCTTTAGTTATTTATGTTAGCTTGTCAGCTATATTACTTGTAAAATACTAGCTTCTCAATACAGTAGAATCTTGAATATAGAATTTTTTTTTGTAAGCAGGCAAGTTACCTAAATGGTCATCAAAGATATGATAATATTCTAAAAATGGAAATTGACACAACATGACAGGAAGAAATATTCCTTGTGATAGTCGGCTTGACTTTTAAAGGTGACAATGAGAAGGTGGAGAATACAGTTGACCAGTATGGACTTGGAAGCAGAAGCAAAGCTTGGGAGCATCTGATCAGCGTCTCTGAATCCAGTGACCTCTTCACTGCTAGTAAACTCTTCAAGCATCCAAAGTCTGGTCATGCCAGCTGGCAATCCCCAGATGAAGTTCACTGGAATCAAATGGACCAAAATCTCAGTGAGAAATGATGGAAGAGCTGAATTCACAAACATTTTTAGAGATTATGAACAAGATCATGAACTACTTATGTTCAGGCTCCAGGTGAAGACTGAAAAGAACAGCAAGACCTTTTGACTTAGAAGATAATTAAGAAAAACACTGTTAACTTATGCTACAGCTCTACAGTGGACTAGTGCCCCATCCTTAGCGTACCCCAGCTTCATGTTTTGTGCTGCCTGCAATAGGCTCCAAGCCTCCTGGCGATCCTGACCAGGATCAGTTTGAATGGATATTTTGAAATGGTGCCATACCTGTAGCTGCTGACACAGTATAGGAAAATTTAGAGACACTTTCTTGTGATTTGTTTGTATTGTATGTTTTTGGAAAGGTTACTGTCCTGCCAGTCATTTGCTTTTGTAAAGGTGCTGGACAAGAGAAATTTCCCAACACGGGGATGAATAAAGTGCCATCATATTTTAACAAACTCTTGACTCGTTGACTCGCATTGCTATCACCAGCATCCTCCTTCAGGCCAGCTGCAATGGGATCCTTTGCAAGTCCTTGCACTGGGATCAGTGATCTTGTCTATTGTGCTGGACCTTCTGGCACTGCCCTGGATTTGATTGGAGGATCTTGTCTCAGCCAGTGGTCCAATGTGGTGCTGAGGTTTGTCACATTCACTGACATTGTTCAGCAGCAACAGTGTTATTGCAAAGATAAAAAGGTTTTATTTTAATAGAGTGTATCTATACTATACATATTATACAGTATATATACCCCAACCTCGCATGGGATTGACTCCAGACCCCAATCCCCCCCACCCACAACTGTGATCAGAGTACATGGTTGGAAAACAGACAGACGTTTGCCACTGATCTGGGATAGCTTTCAGCTTCTCTCCCATTTTAGCATTTTCAGACATTGTAATGAATTTCAGTTTTTTACTCATTGTGCTCCAGTCACTGTGATATTTTGGGTCAATCAGATCTGATTTTCCACTTTTAACAAGAATGTTCCTGTCTTGGCCTACAGCTGACTTTTTTCCCATTTTGTCTTGCTTTTGGTGTTGGAATTGCAACTGCACTCAAGATTCCTGAGCATGCAGTGGGTATTGGGATGGGGTTCCATAGACATCATTATGAAAAGCTTTCTGTGCGTTAATCACTAATAATTACACAAACATACACCTTGCACGTCTGTTGGGCACGGCCATATTCTCTAGCACAGTCATATTCCCTACCACAGTTATACTGAAGCAGCCAAACGTATCGGACTCTTCCACTTTTTAAGAAAGAGTCGCAGATTTCCATGTGATATGTTGAAAATGACAAACATAATTGCTATCCACCATTCTTTTTTCCATATTTCATAGAGCTGACACTTTGCTTTTCATTTATAACTTAAATTATTTTAAACGATAGATTAAAATTATTGGGACCCCTTAGAAAGTAATAATTTGATTGTAGTGACATCTGAAGCAGATTGCTTAGTTTAATTAGTATCACAAACATCTTCAATCTTATAATCACTAACTCAGCCTTGTGCCTAGTATGTTCTCAAAGGGTCCTGTACTGGGTTAGTGATTATGGGAAATGGATGCAGCTGGCTCTTTGAGCTCCCAGAGTCTCATAGTGATCAGATTCAGTCTTATCGGTCATTCATCAGGTTGGCTGTTTCCTTTCATTATAATGGAGTTGTGCTTTGAGGCCCATAAGATATGATGGTGTAATTGGGCAATAAGTAGGCTCGGGTTGAAGACAACCAATGAAATCGTACATGGCACACTTACCATAAACTGAAGTGGTGTGGAAGAAATTACATTTACAGCAGTCTAAATGGAACAGTACTGACAATATAAAAGGTGTTCATTCAGGTGCAGCCATGGCTTGAAATGAGAGGTTCTTGGTCAGGTCAGTTTAATGGTACTGCATATAAAATTAAGGATCCTTAATCAAAAACAGTGTTGCGTCAGCTCTATTGCTGGAGGGTTCAAAGCCAGCATTGTGTGTGGAGTTCCACATAACACTGCAGGGTTCCTCTGGGTTCTCTCTTTGCTTTTTAAATCACAGCCCAAAGACAAGTGGGTTGGCTAATTGACCTCCAAGGTTCCCATAGGATGTGATTGTGTGGATGTACCCTGCAATAAGATGCAGCTCCACTCTGGTGGGTGGAGTTTGCATGGATTTTATTCTGACGTCTGAAAACATGAGGTTCGGTGAATGAACACTTTAATTTTCTCTTAATTGTGTGTCCTGTGTTAAAGTGACATCTCATCCATGATAACCATGATAATCTCTGGCCTTAACATGGAGGGATAGGCTGCACTGGATAAGCAATATGAGAAAAGGATGGATATTAATTAATACATAACAACTATGATTTGTTCCTCAACTAGTGTCAGTGTTTCATGATGCAAAGTTGTTTTCAGAAAATTACACTCGTAATTATAGTCATTATTTGCAACTGATAATAGACTGTAGATGTTATTGGTGATGAAATATCTTTGGGAAAAAGCTTCCCCTGCATGGAAAACTCAAGCAAACTATATGAGAAATATTATAAATGCCCAGAAGGTGCATTAAATGTAATGTTTAATTAAACAATTCATTTTACATTGGAAAAATATTAGGCGGAACCAATTGTTTATACACGTCTACTTTAATACATGATGCTAATTTAGTGATACCACATAAGAAACTCTTTTATTTTTGTTTCCATAAAATAGTCCATAATCTAGCATGATGTTGTTGTTTACTACCCATTATTATTATTATTATTATTAATATGTAACAGAATATACTAAAGGATAAAAAATATGTAGCATGCACAGCTGTGTAATCCAGAGGGACAGGAATTTGAACTTTCGTACATTTGTGTTGTATATTCTAAATATATAGTTAACATAATAAATAATGATAGCCTAATGGAGAACTGCAGAACTACGAGATGAACATAACTGCGTATGTCATCACATACTGGCAAATACATTTACCTATCCTAATTGGGCCAATCACCTAATTTGGTGACTGCAAATAATTGATTTTTGCTGAAGAGATATTTTGAAAGAAGAGACTGCTGAGGTGTCTTAGCAGAGTGTCACCTGGTCACCTCCCAAGAAGGAACCCTTGTGGTGCATTCAGGAAATGCTGAAGAGATAATCATATAATGCAATGTTCACTAAAGAAATGAATATACATTTGGGTGGTGAGTCAAGATCCCACACCCTCAGCAAATGCCTTGTTGCTTTAGAACATGTGACACATTAATTAACAGTCATTCTTTACATAACCCTATGGGGAAGTTTGGCAGCTTTTATATATCTCATCATGCTTTCCATATGCAGGTGAGAGCAGCTTCATAGGGTCAGAGTATACAGTGAGCCGGTATCCAGCTCTATCACCCTTGGAGCAATCGAAGACAAGGGTCATGATCAAAGACCCAGAAGTGACAGGGTTAGCCTACCAGATGTCAGATTTGAACCAATGACCTTCCAGAGCAGTGCACACAGTCCTAACTCACAGAGCCAAACACCACCCTAAACCCATCTGGCTGTCATTGGATGGCAAAAGCAGTTACATTGATGATTAGAGTGACTGTGTATGTACAGCTCAGCAGGGAAAGGAGAAAAACATGTTATAGCTAAGTTCTGATTTAGCGTGTCACTTAGCTTATATTCACACACTGTTGCATTTACCTACACAGGAAGGGATTGCAGTAATGATGCAATGCCACTGTGAGAGTACGGTAGGTCAGAGCATTCCACATTTCTGACTAATTTGCCGACAAAAGTAACTCACAACAAATGAAAGCCAGCACTTCAATACATAACTTTCTATATAGACTGTAAGCAAACAAACTAACATAACAAACAAATAAATAAACACACTAAACTGTAATTTGTTACTAAGAAATAATGATGAAAATGCCTTGGGCCACATTATGTGAGTGTTGTGATATATTGATAATCATTGGTTTTCCTTAATGTCATTGTTTATGCAGTGCTGTTACCTCGAACGCTTTCTAATCAGGTTGTACTGTGTTGCGTAAAACATGCTCGGTTAGGCTGCTTCTATCTTAGCTGCTGCTTTCATACTATCTTCTAATAAATGTGAAGATTTTTTTTCAAAGAAACATGGACTTTCTGAAGAAACAATTAACTCTAAGAGATTGCATGCAGCAAAGAGGTCACTCAGACAAGAAGCAGATAGAGCCTTTCTCAATCTCTCTAGCTTAGAGATCTGATGTCTTTCGCCAGTGACCTTCAGGTCACCTCTCACTTGACAGAGTCTATTATAATACAATACTGCCTTATCTGTTCCTATGCATATTGTGAAAGAACTGCATAATCACATATCAAAATAAACATGTTCAGTATTTCCTCGTTTAAGGGACAAAGCGTAATTTGATCGCAGACATTTTAAGACGCACTGCAATAGTGCAAAACGTGCGCTCAGGTATTCTAAAAAAGAACTGGAAGACCAGCAACACCTACCAAGTCTGCTTGAGTAGATATATCACTTCTTCTCAGTGTGCTCTGCAGGTCATGTCCTCTGAAGGTGCTTGGGGATTGCTTAAACGCAGCAGTTTAAACTCTCACCAGGAGTCAGCTTGTCTCTAAAGTACATTCACTTTGTTGTCCCTAAACCACTCCTGTAAAGCCAGGCTCTTGTGCTTAAGAAGATATCCATGCAAACAAGTTTTATGTGCGACTATCTTTCATTGCACGCCGGCCAAGACTCACATGGCTTGTTAATCTGATTGTGTATTCTTAGAGAGTGTTGTTAGGGTCATGATTTTTCATTTAATATCATTAAATATTATTTTTATGTTGCTTTTAATATGTGCTGAAAATAGAATTCTCTTTATAAAGGAACACAATGTGGAAAAAACAGGTTTACCTCAATATGCAAAATTTGTGCTTACACTAAACATAGATAACAAGAAAGAATTGATTTCAATTATTCATTAATATGGACAAAGTATACGCATCTAGGATCTGTTTTCACCCAGCTCATTATGGTTCTTATATGGCGGCATGAAGTCCCTGCACACAGAGTTCTCTTGAGCCAGGAATGCAGATGCTCTGGCCTCAGGCCACTTCAAACCTCTTCACATCGCTCAGCTGACCTCCTCTCCACAGATCTCCCCCAGCCACTCCAACCTCATTTTGGATTTGTGGCTGCACTAAGTACTTATTTGGAAGTACAAACCAAGACTGCAGCAGGGAGATGAGTAACTTAGATAGGGTTAGGGCATTGTCACTTTTTTGAAACAGTGTGCAGCTTCTGCCGAGGTTTCTGTAATGAACTAATAGAATTGTTATCATCACAGTGCTAAGGCGTTGGCAGGACATTTCATCAACAGGATGCCATCTTTGAAGACAGAATAGTAAACAGAGGACCCCAGCACCGACCCTCATTGAGTGAAGCAGCTGTTGTATGCCTACATATTCTTACTGAATGCATTTTAGGAATTGCATAGTGCCTTATTGCTAGGGCCTTGTTAATGTTTTTGTAATTTATTATTATTAAATTACAGGAAATGCCAAAATTGCTGAGAGAGTGCCTGAACAACTGGTATTTGTTTATAAAAAATTATGTGAAAATTAGTATAGATGATCAATGCATTAGAAAACACCACCGATGAGCATTAAACAACCTAACCACCTGAATGCATGCTGATTATAGCAATTTTTTTTTTCAAGATGACCAGTAATTCTAATTACAGCGTGTCGCCAGACATTGATGTCCAGCAATTATAAGACATGATAGCACAGCACTCTTGCCTGTGTTACCGGCTCATAAGGGCATCTCTTTTGGATGCACCAGGGTAAATTATGGTGCAAGAAGTGAAGGCATAAAATATGCAATAGGGCAAATACAAGATGAACAGTACAATTATGACATGCAATACGTGCAGTGCCAGATCAGAAAAGAAAGATACATACAACCTAACATGACAATTAATTACCCAGTAGTCCTTGCAAAGCGTTACATAGGACCGATTAAGTAAATAAAGGTGGAGGGTATATATATAAAGTCTGTATGCGAAGGTGGTGCTATCACTATATTCAATGTCATTACTGCTAGCTGGGGATGAAGCTAGCATGGTGGGTGGAGGAGGGTGTTATGGAGGCAGAGTAGGTGTTGCCCAGTCTAATGCCAGCATGCAGGAAAGATTCCCAGTAGAGCTTTCTAGACCACCATAGTGGAATGAGCTACAGGTGCTCCAGGATTGAGCCCCATAGCCTCAGTTTTGCCTGCCACTGCCTGCGATGAGCCCATTTTGTTTCTGATCACAATGATTAGTTTTTGCAGGCTTTTGGAATCATCTCAGCTAGTGTTGCTCCTTCAGCAGACCCCAGTGTAGAAGAAGAGCATGCTGACCACAGCAGACTCCTAGGGCATCTTCAGCAGCCCGCTACTGACTTATCAACACCTGAGCCCCCTTAGAGAACAGAGCCTGTTCTGGCCTTTCTTGCAGTCATACTGTCTGTCCTGTCTATTCTGCAGTTTTGATGGACTAAAAAGTCCTTGAATGACTTCACCTCTTACACATTCTCTCCATGGATGGTGATCAGTCAATGGGGAAATCAGTAAGAAGTCACTTACCAGGTCCTTTATCTTGCTGACTATCAGCTGCAGGTGGTCCTCCATGCAGTACAGGACAAAGACCCTCCCAGCTTCCCAGACTCCCACCCATCTCCACTAACTCCTCCACTGTAGACTAATCTGACCTGGACGGATGGAGATGTAAGCACTGCCAGTTACTGAGCTCCACTGCCTACATAAACAGTCTGGCTGCAGATCTCTATGTCTTTTATATCCTTGGGGTCTATTCTCAGTGTTTGGTGGCTGCCTGATCTGCTGATTGTGTTGATTATAATCTTCCATTTACAGTAACACCCATCATTGCACATTGAATGTTTCCTGTGTCTTCTTGATCCTCACTTCATGTCCCACTTCCTGTCTTCAGCATCATTGCCTGTTTAGCTAGCTCTGAGCCTGGACCCAACCTTGCAGGCCCTCCCAGTGTCTAACCAGCAATCTGCCAACATGACTGTTCAGTCAGCCCAGGACTTCAGACTCAACCGACTGCAAAGAATGGTTGCTATGACAGAAGATCTCACTCTAACATTCTTTTTTGATTGTTTTTTTTTTTTGATATAGTAAATGCCATTTTGTCCTTTAAAGCTACCATCAGCTTCCTTTTAATTTCAGAATGTAGGAGTAAAGACATGAGAGATAAATTGTGACCTCAACAGTGATCTCTGGCCATTCCTTTATTAAACCAAGTCCCTATGTAAATATTTTAACTTTAAATTAAATAGTAATAAAAAAAACATTCCTTGTTCACTTTGAAATGGCAATAGGATAAACTGGAATGTCTCCAGTGCCGAAGTGGCATCTCTTCTTAAATGAAATGTGAAGAGGGTTATTTAAACCCAAATATTTGTTTGGTAGCACAAACAGTATAAGAGCAGAATTCAGAATGGTTTTAAATGTAAAGCTTCATTGATGTGAGTTCTGATTATGATTAGTACATTAATTACATGTGTCTGAAAGTGGCCCAGATGTTTCTAATAAAAGGTTATTTCTGTGTTTCTGTGCAGGATGTAAATACTGTAGTTTGCACAAATTGAACACCTCCTTAGCTGAAAGAGTCTGTAAAGAAGGCACACATACACTTAGAGGCAAATTATTTCACATAGTTCACAAGTAATTGAGAAGTAAATGAACATTCACTGATGAAATGTGTCAAAATCCATGGGCTAGATTTTACTGCTATAACCCAGCATAGATGTGAGAAGTAGCTACAGCTCCCTGCATGCTGAAAATGTGTGCGAGCAGAATGACGGTCAGGCATGCGACCAGCATGTTGTGTCTTTTTGGAAAGGTTGTAATGACACAGGTACCTATTCGTTTTTCACCCAGTACCACCAAGTGTCTGCTCTGCCCTGAACATCTGCTGAGATATTTCCTCATTTTAGGAGATCAGCACAGTCATCCTCAGCAGCTGGCTGAAAAGTGAAAGCCAGATGCGGAGTGAAGGTACAAACTGTGTATTCAAGGAACTGTCTGCTCCTGGAAAGTAAAATCAGCAGAAGGCAGACCCACGTGCCACCCATGTCAGGAGGCTGGCAAAGTGACCTTCCCAGATATGTCCACCATTTAAGGGCATTGGTGTGTGTGTGTGGGGGGGGAGGTTAATGATAAACAAAAAGGAGGGAAGCAGAAATGTAAATGCTTTACTTCTGGGCTGACTGGGGGGCAGGGAATTGAAAGCCACTCAACAGGGATCATGTTAATGCACATTAGCCCTCCTAGTCTCTGCTTAGCATACTTAAAGCCCCCACACTAATGTGCATTTCAAAGTATTTCTTCATCCCTTGTTTAGCTGTTCTAGGCTGTATTGTACCAATTTGAACCCTGAGCGATGGAAAGCAGCCTGTATGAGACCCACATTGGGTCTTTAGGCTATAACATGTGGTAATGTAAACAGAAACACATCTTCACACAAGATGCTGGCCTAGCTGAGCTTTATGAAGTTCGAGCTACAGCCAACTGCGACAGAGGCTTCCTAATATCCGTGGGTCCCTGCAGCTCCGCCTACAGAAGGGGAGGGGGGGGGGCAGTGAGGTGCCCTCTCTACCTGCTTCTGAAGTTTCTCAGAGATAATCATAAGATGAATACAGAGCTAAGACAAGCCATCCTCTTTCACATCACATTTCTCATGAACAGGCCTGCTGAAAAATGTCACAGACGACATCTGCGGGATGCTGGAGAAATCTCACTTTGTATCCCTCTAAAAACTGGTGATATCAGAGTGATCCATAACCATAATTATAATATATGTCTACAGCAGCAATAATATGTCAAGTATCTTACTGGCATCAGATTTAAAAACCATTTTGATGTCATCCAATATCCCCAAACCCATTTTGAAGATACATAACAAAGATATTTTACTGAGGCAGAAATGAAATATTCAGTGTTTTTCCAATAAAGTAAAATAATCATTTTTATATAGGCATTGCTTTTCGTATGATATCCATATTAATGAAAAATATTATGATCTATATAACATGGGACTTATTCATTGGATCATTCATTATTATCCATTCAAAATAATTATTATAAGCATTTTAAAAATCTGTATGGAAAATCAACATTCAGGAAAGATTTAAAAGATACCCAGTGGGCCGGCTTTGCAGGGGCTTTTGTAGATACATAATAGCTGCTTGATGTCAGTGAGCTCCGAAAGACACCAAGTGGGACGATAGACTTTGGGAAAACGGAAAGATGATGATGTTGGGACAGTGTGACTCATGGTGGCTTGCAGAGGCCCTGAATGGTGCCAGCTGCATCTCCATCCAGGAAGCCCCAGCTCTCATTATGCAGTTTCGTAACCATGCATTGGCGGCTGTTTGTTCTCCTTGTATATGACCTCATTCATTTGTTTTTGAGAAAATTCATCAAATGTATTATGAAGCAAAATGATTGTGAGGAATAACTGCTAATCTGTGTTATATGGCACACTGGACTTGCTTATAAAACATTCAGTATTTAAGTATTCATCTTGTTATATGCTTTTATAGACATTATTCCCAAGGTAAAAGTCCTTGTACAGTACAAGTCTGAGTAAATTTGTTTATTTTGAGTTTCCATCTGTTCAGCATCAGTAAATTACTCTGAAACATCTGATATCATTAAATGAGAGTAACAGTCCTTGACTCAACTGCTACTTAATTAACATTTTTTTTTTTACTAAAAATAATAATGAAAATGTTAATTCATTGTAAGAAAATGTTAAAAAATAGGTGAAGTTGAATTTTTATTTGTATAATGGGGGATATACAACGTTTTACAAAGGACAGTTGATTTTTCTGTTTTGATTTTATTCAATTGGATTTTATTAATTGTATTACTGTAATTCAGTTTTCTGTTTTTGTGTAGAAAATGCTAATGAATGCAGATATGATGGGGCAGAGGTGAAGGTGGCTGTTCAGAATCAAAGGACTTCAAGCAAAAAATAAAGTGGCTTTGAATTCCTAATGTGCAGTGAAATATTCTGGTGAAATCACCCTGTTACTTAAGTCAAAGGTATTATTATGGCGATCAAGTCCCCAGCCAGTCCCATCTGCAGTGAAATGAGTGAATTTCTTTTGAGTAAGAAGGTATTTAATTTAATAACATGGTGTAAGCTGTATTCGCTGAGTCGCTCCTGAGGCTCTGAGGCTGGATAGCCTCGACCCGTTCAGCAGGGCTGTTGCTACACAGGAGAGCTGTCATTTTTCAGACAGACAGAGACAGGCAGCACTGCTGTCTTTTTGGATGAGACAGCCAAGACTGATCAGGGCAGGCAGGCTCCACAGCTGCTGTTTTCCTATGATCAAAATGTCAAAAACATATTCTCATATGCTGTAGGAACATCCATCCTTCTCCCATGTTGAGGGCTGCAGTCCTGGTCGTGCTGCATTTCAAATGCAATAAAATGAAGCAAATCCAGGTTGGATTTGGGGCCTTGACCCGGTCACTGCAGCTATTTTATGATATTCTACATTTATCAAAATATTTCCATTTTGCAATCACATCTGTCCTCATGCAACAAGCAAAGGATCTCATTCAATTCAATTCAATTTTATTTATATAGCGCTTTTAACACGGAGCGCGGTCACAAAGCACTTTACATAGTCCCG